>JARHVA010006492.1:297500-577500 GCA_037957365.1 Torreya grandis | reverse complement strand
CACACACACACACACACACACACACACACACACACACACACACACACACACACACACACACACACACACACACACACACACACACACACACACACACACACACACACACACACACACACACACACACACACACACACACACACACACACACACACACACATATACATACATATGTGTGTGTGTGTGTGTGTGTGTGTGTGTGTGTGTGTGTGTGTGTGTGTGTGTGTGTGTGTGTGTGTGTGTGTGTGTGTGTGTGTGTGTGTGTGTGTGTGTGTGTGTGTGTGTGTGTGTGTGTGTGTGTGTGTGTGTGTGTGTGTGTGTGTGTGTGTGTGTGTGTGTGTGTGTGTGTGTGTGTGTGTGTGTGTGTGTGTGTGTGTGTGTGTGTGTGTGTGTGTGTGTGTGTGTGTGTGTGTATATATACACACACACATACATACATATACATATATATGTATATACACACACACAAAACCATATAAATCTCATTGTTATAAGATAACTTTTAACACACAATCAATAATAAGTATTTGTATATGTTTATATTATTCACGAACCTATGTTTCTTATTTTGAAAGATAATTAATAGCTCAATTAATCTATCCTTCCTATCAAGTAAGACATAGTTGATAGATTCATACTTTGTATTCCAATTTCAATATTGTTTTCCTTCATAAACATGATACAATTCACTTATCTTTGTGATATTTATGTTTAATTCAAGTTACAGTAATTAGTTTGAATATGATATACATGGTTTCATGTAATATTCACATAGTCACTTTTTATTTGTCTCAATTTTAAATAATAATAATAATATAGTCAATATAAAAATGATTTATCTATTTTAAAAAACATAAGTATTTATATATATATCTATTTTTAGTGTTCAAGGTTAGTGGTTTGAGCATATATATGCATAATGTCACATCTATGTGTGATATCTATTGTTATTATAAGCATATGTATTCACACAGATGTCCTATTCACATTTTCAAGGATACACATGCCATAAATAAATATACATACTCAGTCTTGTATTTCCCAAATACATAGTCCACTTATATGTATTTAAACATGGATTAAAAAAGGAATAACTTATGTTCTATATTTTTATCTTCATTTTTTTTAACTGTCAAAGTTTCACAGTCGACATACATATCTAACCAAGTCAACAGTCTCCTATATAATCCCATATAGATTTTTTCACAATCTTTTGACTCATACAAAGATACAATACTCAAAAACCTGTATATGATATTTATGTATATATAAATATACACCCAGTTGATTGATACTCTTAGTTAAGTGTATAAGTATATATATTTATGTATATATATCAATTTGGAATGTTTATATGAATATATATCTAGGGTTTTAAAAATCAATCTAAATTATATATACATCAAAATCATCCACCCAAATTTCTATCTCAAGATAGGGCATCACACGATCTAAATAAAAAATGAACCTGTTTATCCTCTAGGGTTCCAAGTTTATACAAAACTAGTTTATAATAATAGGATTTACAAGATAATTGATTATCTCTATGGATGTTCAAGCCATACATAAGGATAAGCCTATATCCTATACAATTTTAATCATTTTATAAACCCCCTTTTTTTTAAATATTACACATAATTTCTTAAACAATCTAATAGAAATTAACATTACCAACCTCAAATCACTTCCAAATTTGAAACTTGAATGATCTAGAATTCCTTTACTTCCTTTCTTGACCCTTTTCCCTTTTCTCTTCATGTCTCATCCTCCTCCATGGATCACCTCTTATCAATATTCTCCTTGTCTATCCTTAACCATTCAGAATTTGTATGCACCTATTAACTCCTAGTTAGTAGTTCATCCATAATCCCTATTTTCCTTAAACTCATTAATCTCTCTATTAAAAACCTAGAAAACCCATAATTTATACCTCAATTCCTTCATTAATTTACTTAATTATTATTTTTATTCAACTAAAATCTTTTCATGACCAACTATGTTTGAACCCAGGTATTCCACTAAACAAGTCCACTTTAGTCATTATACAAAAAGATAAATAACACTTTTTAAATATCTACGTAGTCTATGCATGTCAATCAAAGACCAGGCTTAGATTATAGGATAGTGTTTTAGGATATTTAAACATCCTTAACTATAAAATTAAGGTAGTCATCTCTTTATCAAAATGATAGACCAAATAATTACTACTTTTAATTATGATAAGATAATTGTTTGCATCATTTCTAGTGTATATAGGCTACATATGCATTTTATTATTTTAATAGTTTGACATATATTAATATTTTTGAATATCAATCATAAAAATATTAATGTTCTAAAATGTTAGTAAGGCATTTGATAGTCTATATAAAATAGTAATTAGATATCATCTACTAGATTTATGTTCTCATAATCATAAACAAACATGAATAAATTAATCTTATAAAATCATACTACAATCTTAAGCACTAAGTCTATTTATAATATAAAAAATTCAATATCATACAAGATTTATCCCATATATATACTAACATTCAAAACATACAAACTCTAATATATAACTACAATTAACTTTCAAAATGCACTAACTCTAACAATCCAAATACATAATGCATTTAACATTTAAATCTAATGTGGTGTGTACATGGGTCTTAAAATTTTCCTCTATCATCCTTCACCATATTTACCTATGCCACCCTCTATGATGAAGCTCTCCCTCCATCATGATCTAATGGATGAATTCTCTTACATCCAACACATGACAAAAATATAGTTATATAAATACATCTTATAATATATATATATATATATATATATATATATATATATATATATATATATATATATATATATATATATATATATATATATATATATCATAAAAAAATGTTATAACAACAAATGTAACATAGTTATTATGTATATAATTCATATTTATCCAACTCATAATAATGAAATGATGAAATCTTAGTAACATACATCTGTCTCATAACAACATATGACTTAAAATTTTGATAAAAAACAACTATTCAATTTAAAAACCATAATAATTCATGAACAATTATGTAAATTATCTTAGTGATAAAATTAGGATGTAACATCCTTACCCCATAAATCCAATCATATTTTTGATGAAACTTATTAAAAAAATAGTTTTTAATAACAAACAGAGTTTAGGGAAAAAATAACATAATATCTAGCATCAAATTAACTAAACAAATGTGGAAATACCCTGTAGAACTGATCATAGTCCTCATAAGTAACACTATCCTCAGAGTTTTGGTCCCAAAATACCTTTCACTATGACACTTATTTATTATGCAAACAAATTTTATGAGTGTCACTTACTCTGATTCGATATATCATGACCACCCTAGGATCTATAACCTACAAAAAAATTCAATCTAACACATGCAAAGGATCAACTATATACTTCTTAAGATAAGATACATGGAAGACATTATGTAATAGAGCTATGGATGGTGGAAATACAAGCCTATATTCTACAAGATTGACCACTTATAAAACCTTGAAGAGTCCCACATATCTTAGTGAATTTTTTGCTAACTTATCAAATTTAATTGAGCTCTATAACTTAACCCACAAAAATACTTTATCACCTATTGAAAATTGCCTAACTATTATCTTTAAATAAACGTAGATATTCTACATATCATTGGCCTTGGCCAATATCTACCTAATTTTTCTAACTTCATCTTATATTTCTTAATTCATCTCAGGTCCAAAGACTAACTTTCCTTCCAACCTATCTAAATTTATTTGTGTCTTGTACCTTCTTCCATATAGTGTTTCAAATGATGTAATTTTTAGAGTAGATTGGTATGAGTTATTATATGAAAAATTAACTAATTAAATGTAATCTTCCCATCTATATTTCTGATCCATGTAATAAATATGATGAATATATTCTAACACTTGATTAACTCACTTAGTTTGACCATCAATCTAAGGGTGATATGTAGTGTTAAAATTTAGTTACGTACCCAAAGCTAAATTTAGAGTTAACCAAAATATAGAAGACACTATTAGATCATGATCCAATTTGATCTTCTATATAAAACCATGTAATCAATATACTTCTTTTAAAAATCTCTTTGCAAGAATTAGTGCATCATCTATCAAATTGCCTAGGATAAAATGTGATACTTTGGTTAGTTTATAAAATACAACCAAGATCATGTTGTGCCCATTTCATTATAATGGTAATCCTTGGACAAAGTCCATATTGATCACCTACCATTTCTAATCTGGTATGTCTTATGGATATAAAAATCTAGTTGGATGCACATGTTTATATTTCACTCACTGACATTCAAGACAACATGACACAAAGTCTATTGCATCTTTCTTGATTTCTTTCTAGAAATAAAATGGGATAATCTCTACCATATATTGGCTAGTCTTTGATTTCTTGAATATGGGGTGTTGTATAGCTATTTTAGCATTATGCTTCTCAGATTCTCCCTATCTATCACATACATATTTCTATTGTATCACATCAGACCATCACTTTAAAAGTTGTATCCTTTATACTTAGGATTTTGAGCATGCTCAAACAAAATTTTCCTAATCTAATCATAGATTTCATCTCCTAGTGAGAACTTTATCACATGATCCCTGAAAGTACTCTTGATAGTATCCATAGTTTCTATGTACCTTCTACAACTTAAGGCATCAACTACTCTATTCTCTTTACCTTTAATGTAATTGATATCAAAGTCATAGTCAGATAAAAACTCTAACCATCACCTCTAACAAGATTTCAAATTTGGTTGGGTGAATATGTATTTGAGTCCCAATTTATTAGTCTTGAGATCAAATGTTTTCCCAACAAATGATGTCTCCAAACTTTCAAAGCATGAACATTTGTTTCAAGTTCAAGATCATGAGGGGTATAATTCACCTCATAAATATTTATCTTCCTTAAATAATAAGCCACTACTACACCATCATGCATAAGGAATCTTCTTAGCCCATCCCCAAATGCATCTATGATCCCTAAAAATTGACCATTGGGATCAGGAACTCTTAACACTTGTGTTTAAGTAAGCCTTCTTTTCAATTCCTAGAAAGTTACTTCATACTTTCTTGACTAGATAAAACTTTGATTCTTATGATTTATAGAGGTAATCAAATTATATATCTTGAAAAAAATTGAAATGAATTTCCTATAATAACTAGCTAATCTCATGAAACTCCTTACCTCATAGACATTCCTTGGTGCTAGCCACTCCATAATGTCTCTTATCAATCAATCAAAATGTCATCTACTAAGATAATATGTCCTCTATATTACACTTTATTTTGGAAAAATGCACACTTGGACAGTTTTTCATATGACTTGCGCTTTTGTATACATTAAAGAACCAATTTTGGATGTTGAAGATGTTCTTTTTCATCCTTAGAATAAATTAGAATGTCATTTTAAAATACCAAAACAAAATGATCTATATAATCTCTAAACAAATTGTTCATGAGGTTCATGAATGTTGCAGGTGCATTTGTCAACCTAAATGGTAAAATTGTATACTCATAATGCCTATAATTAGTTCTAAATGTTATCTTTTGGATATTCTCATATTTTATTCTTAATTGATGATATCCACCTTTAAGATCAATCTTAGAAAAGACCATTATTCCTTGCATTTGATTGAAAAGATCATCTATTTGTATTAGTATATACCTATTTTTGATGGTCACCTTATTCAAAATTCTATAATCAATGCAAATTCAAAGAGTGTCATACTTGTTCTTAACAAAGATAATTAGTGCACCCTATGGTGACACACTTAGTCTGATCAATCTTTTGGACAAAAATTCTAGAAGTTGTGCCTTCAATTCAACTAATTTAGTGGTTGTCATTCTATATAGATCCTTAGACTAAGGTTATGATCCTAGTTTGATATCAATAGAGAAATCAAACTCCCATTTAGGAAATAATACAATAAATTCCTATAGAAATACATCATGGAAATTCCTAAGGAAATGATAATCTTCAATTGATGGTTTATTAGTTTCCTCCATTTCATTTATCTTAATAATAAATGCTTGACATCCTTTACCTTGGGCCTTCTTCATTTTCATTGTAGAAATATACCAAAGCCTTAACTCCCTTTTCTCACCTTGAATTAATGTCTCATTTCCAAAATCATCAAGACACTCAACCCTTTTTAGATAATAGTCAACCTTGGCCTTATGCTTCATAATCCATTTGAAAAATCTTAGGATCACATCATATGACCCTAGTGGTGCTACATAAATATCCACAACCATTTTTAATTTTCAAAATATAATTTATAATTATACTAAACACTTGTCAACATGACCATGCATTTGCCACTACACCATCTTTTCTAGATAATTTATTTAGAATTTTAAGATCTATAAAACATTTTATAGCCCTTATATCTATCAAAAAAGAAAGTGGATGTTTAAAAAAATACCTGATAGTTATATGGGTGAATCTTAGAATTTGTCTTGTTGATTACTAAGCACTGCATAAATACATTGTTGAAAATTTCCTTGCTGAAGGGTAGAACCTTTGTTCCTCAATTTAACCTAGGTACATTCACATGTAAAATGGCCACCTCCATAGATGAAGAAACATCCTAGTGGTCCCTTCCTATTAGACTATTAGTTTCCCTTGAAATTTCCTTTGGAACCATTACCCAATTTATTACTACCTAAATCACTTTTAAATCTAGTATTCTAATTCTTAAACTGATTCTTGGATTCTCCACTCATTTGCTTCCAATTATTCTTATTGAAATTTGGCTTTGAACTTCCAAAATTTTCTTAAACTTGTCCCTAACTTGAGCAAGAGATTTCAACTTTTTCTCTTTATTTAATACTTTCTCAAATACTTGTTCCATGGTAGATGGTCCATGAACATCCACCTATCCACCAATATAGGTTTTTAATCCCATGATGAACTTCCCAATACTAAACCTCTCATCTATTTGATATTAAGGTAGATATTTAAGAAGTTTGGTGTACTATTCCTAGTACTCATTCACCAAAAATTCCCTTTGTTTCATATTTTAAAAATCTATAAGATTTTGATCAAAACATAACTATGGAAGCCAACATGATCTAAATAGTGTTAAAAACTACTCCTAAGTAGTGGTGATTGAATTTAGGTTCTTTCCCAACTTCTTGTTGGTCCACCAACATAGTTGTTTCTATATCCAACTGATAAGATCCCGAAATATCTTTGGTGACCTCAAAGTAGTTTGAAATATGAAAATACTTCTCTATTTAAATCAATCATGATTCAACTCCATCTCCCATAATAGTGCTTGCTTGTATCAAACTTAGGTGGATTCACCTTTTTCATATCCCTTGTCAATTCTACAACTACCCATGCTCTCATGTCTTGAGGCACTTCCTCATGTCTCTACTCTTGAATAATTTCCTACTCAGTAAGATGTTCTTTAGGTTCATCATGATTGACTTCCTCCTCATCTCCATGAATTTCTTATTCCATGGCTATGATTTTATCCTTAGTCTCATTCATGGCTATAAGAATCTGATCTAAATTTTTTACTTATTTAATGTAAAATTGGTTAGGATCAAATGGAAGGTTATTATCATTGACATTCAAATGACCCTCACTTGATTCTCTTGATCACACCATTCTTTGTTCTAGTAATAAAAGAATACAAAAATGTTATCAAACTCATTAAGTCTTATAGTTTGAGCCATAGCTCCGATACCATAATGTAACACACCCCTAGGGATTCACTAAAATAAAGCAATAATTTTTATTTTAAAATATTTACTCAACACTTATTATTTCATTAAATTTAACCATGCGAATCTAACTGGTGATATTCAACATACTAACTAAGCATATTAAACATAAGTAAACATGTAAAAATAATAATTAGCGATCACTAGAATCTTATGTTACATAACATAACTACATAAGGAAAGTAATTATATTAAAATATAGCCATGGTTGGTATAATAATATACCCAATACTGTCAATGTATAATAATAAATCAATTACATTTTGAATAGGAATTTTACCTCAAAAAAATACAATAATAGATACAATTCTCCACAGAGCTCGAGTCACTCCAACTCTTGTATCTCTAATAAAATCAAGTGTAGTATCTAATTAAGTACTATAGTAGGGAGGGAGAGAATCATCTAAGCACTTTTCCATACCAACCATAAACCCTCAATCCCTTGCATAATCCCCCAAATAGGTAATGGCTCTCCATTCACAAATGGGTAGATAGTGACAGTGCAAGAATCAAGAGAGACATGTTATTACATGTGTGCTATAATATCTATACTACATGATGTGTACCATAAATAAAATACATTCTATCATGATATTTTATAAACACATGAATAATACATATGAAATGACAATATCTATTTAACATTACTTTGGCCAAAGTTTTCAAATATCTATTAATATATAGGATTAGTCAATTTCATAAACACGTTTTGAGTATATTACCTTCATATGGCATTGGTGATGATAACTAAGGTGGTGAAGTCTATCTCACTACATAGTTAGAATCATCAAAGATAGATTTGGTTAACATTCATATAACCAATAGGTTCATGAAATTATTTATACTATCAAGTATAAACACATTCTAATTTTAGAAATAAATTACTATATAGACATTTATTACATCAAAAATCTGAATGAACCTCACTTGTATTATTCACCACATTAATAATATTCATGATAAGTAAGTTTATTTACCAAACGGGTAGAATACAACTCATTGAATAGAATCTAATTTCCTTAAGTAAATGCTAATGTATAAATTCATCATTTTCATAATAGATAGTTCATACTTCTCAATATAAACCAATAATCATAATTTATATAATTATTTTATAAACTCATAAACAAACACTTATTCATGAAAAGAAATTTTATTTACCAAACAAGTAGAATACAACTCATTCAATAGAATCTACTTTCCTTAAGTAAATGCTAATATATAAATTCATCATTTTCATAATATATAGTTCATACTACTTAATATAAACCAAAAATCATAATTTATATAATGATTTTCTAAACTCATAAACAAACACTTATTCATTCATTTATGAACTTAGGCTACATGTGTATAATCATAGTTTCCTATACTTAAGGAATTCATGACTTATTTGATAAGTCACTAATATAAATATAGGCATGCTTCCCATTTTATAAATATAGGATATAGATGTATAGAAGGACTTAGTTTATCTTATATACATATTTTTTATATTTATTTTTTCTTATTATATAATCCCCATAATACATATAATTTAAAACACACTTACTATGTTAATCCACGCAAGTCACGTAACTATGTATCACATCATAGTTTATAACAATTTTATGTAGCTCATTTCATGTATATACTCAAAGTGTTTTCATACACATGACAAAGTATGTATAGTCATACAAACTATAACCTCTAGTATTTTATATATAAATATATAAGTATATATGTATATAAATCAAACCTAGTGATAATTTATAGTCATAATTTTTATAAATAAATATTCTATTCCACTATCATTTTATGACATTAACTCATTCAAAGTTATATTTTTTGTTTCTTGTCTGAGTAAAAATATAGTCCATCTTATATTTCAAATAAACAAGGTCAAATCGACACACACACACACACACACACACACACACACACACACACACACACACACACACACACACACACACACACACACACACACACACACACACACACACACACACACACACATGTCATTATTCTAATATAACTTTAAACACAATTAATAATAAGTATTTGTATATGTTTATATTTTCCACAAACCTATGTTGCTTATTTTGAAAGATAATTAATAACTCAATTCATCTATCCTTCCTATCAAGTAACACACAGTTGATATATCCATACTTTGTATTTTGATTTCAATATTTTGTTCATTTGTTAATAGGATACATTTCACTTATTTTTTTGATATCTATGTTTAATCCAAATTACCTTAATTGTTCTGAATATAATCTACATTATTTCATGTAATATTTACACAATCACTATGTATTAGTCTTAGTTTTAAATGATAATAATACAATCGACATAAAAATGTTTTCTCTATTTTGAGAAATACAGATGTGAGATTGTGTATATATATGCTCAAACCACTAACATTTAACACTATGAATATATATATATATATATATATATATGTATATGTATATATATATATATATATATATTCATAGTGTTAAATGTTAGTGGTTTGAGCATATATATACACAATCTCACATCTGTATGTGATAGGTAGATTTACTAAAAGTACACACACATGTCATGTTTGCATTTTTAAGGATACATAGGCCACAAATAAATATAAATACTCAACCTTGTATTTCCTAAATACACAGTCCACTTATATGTATTTAAACATGGATTAAATAAGGAATAAATTCCATTCCATATGTTTATTTTCAATATTTTTAACTATCAAAGTTTCACAATCAACATACATATCTAACAAAGTTCTTAATATCCTATATAATCCCATATAAATCTATTCATAATCGTTTTAACTTAGACAAAGTTAAAATACTCAAGAACCCATCTATGATATTTAGGTGTATATATATATATATATATAACCCATATATATATATATATATATATATATATATATATATATATATATATATATATATATATATATATATTATAACCCATTTGGATCATTTATATGAATTTATATATAAGGTTTCAAAACTCAATATAAATTATATATACATCAAATCATCCACCCAAATTTTTATCTTGAGCTAGGGCATCACACAATCTAAGCAAAATCAAACCTATTTATCCTCTAGGGTTCCATGTTTATACAAAACTAGTTTATAATCATAGGATTTAGAGGATAATACATTATATCTATGGATGGTTGAACCATCCACAGGGCTAAGTCTATATCTTATATAGTTTTAATTCATTTTCTAAACCCTTTTTTTTAAAAATCTTACACATAATTTATTAAATAATATAATAGAAATTAACATTACCAACCTCAAATCACTTCTAACTTTTAAAGTTGAACAATCCATAATTATTTTACTTCATTATTCAACCCTTTTCCCTCTTTTCTATGTGTCTCATCCTCCTCCATGGCTCACCTCTTATCAATATTCTCCTTGTTTATCCCTTACCATTCAGAATTTGCATGCATCTGTTAACTCCTAGTTAGTAGTTCATGCATAAACCCTATTTTTCTTAAATTCACTAATCTCTCTATTAACAGACCAAAAATACCCTAATTTATGCCTTAATACTTTCCTTAATTTCCCCAATTATTATTTTAATTCAATTAAAATTTTTACATGACTAACTACATTTCAACCTGAGCATTCCACTTAGCAAGTCCACTTTAGTCATTATCAAAATATAAAATAAAGGTAATCATCTCTTTATCAAAATGATAGACAAAAAAATTATTACTTTTAATTATGACAAGATACATGTTTGCATCATTTCTAGTGTATATAGGCTATATACACCTTTTATTATTTTAATAGTTTGACATATATTGATATTCTTGAATATTAGTCATAGAAATCTTAACATTTTAAATTGTTACTAAGACATTTGATATTCTATATAAAATAGTAATTAAATATCATTTATTAGATTTATGTTCTGATAATCATAAATAAACATGAATAAAATAATCTTAAAAAATCATACTGCAATCTTAAGCACTAAGTCAATGTATAATATACAAAATTCTATCTCATACAAGATTTGTCATATATATATATATATATATATATATATATATATATATATATATATATATATATATATATATATATATATATATATATATATATATTAAAACATGCAAACTCTAATATCTATATATATATAGATATTAGAGTTTGCATGTTTTAATATATATATATATATATATATATATATATATATATATATATATATATATATATATATTAAAACATGCAAACTCTAATATATATCGATAATTAACTTTCTAAACATACTAACTCTAACAATCTAAACACACAATACATATAACATTTAAATCTAATGCGGTGTGTGCATGGGTCTTTGCAATTTCCTCTATCATCCTTCACCATATCCATATACATCCCCCTATCTAATGATTCTCTCCATCCATCATGATCTAAGGAATGAATTCTCCTGTATCGAACTCATGGAAAGAAGGTAGTTAGTCAAATACATCATGATATATATCATAAGATAATGTTATCACAATAAATGTAACATAATAATTATTTACAAAATTTGTAACTAGAAAACTCATAATAATGAAATCATGAAATATAAGTAACATACATCTATCCCATAATAACATATGACTTAAAATTTAGTTAAAAAGTAATAATTTAGTTTAATAACCATAATAATCCATGGATAATTAGGTAAATCATGTTAGTGATAAAATCGGTGTGTAACACATCGTCATGGTTCTATGAATTCATCAATAAAATAAAAAGAGTTGTCAAAATAATAATTAATAAATCCTAAGAAATTACATCCTTGTTAATTCCTCTTCCTCTTGATTTAAGTAAGTCCAAAGTGATTTCTAAAGTCACCACAAATGAACAAGAATCAAATTTGAAGATATTTTGACACCCATTGTTGATAAAAATAAAGAACACATACCAATTAAATACTATCAAATTTATAAAGTATTGCTATGGAAACATACATTAGATGGAGATAAAGAAATTGCATAAGAATCATTCAATTTGATCATTCAATGCATGGAAAAGTACAAAAATCAAACAACATGATACAAGGTGGAAAATCATAAATTGGTGGCATACATTCAACATCTTGTCAATCTAGTAGGATCTTTTTCATTTTGAGTAACTTCATTGATCACATTGACAAATACATATATGATTCCAGGGTCAAGAGAAATTAAGAACATGTTTAAAATGATGAAGACAGGGTCATAAAATATGTTGGTACATAGATTGAAGCTGATCTATGACATCAAGAGGAAATTTGACAAGATTAAAATATGATTGAATATGATAATATGATTTTAGTCAGAGTTCACTCAGGAGATGTCATTCATTGAATCAATCTTCCTTGATTATCATGACATTATCCAATAGGATTTATCTTCACTCATCATTGATGGAATTCTCAAGAATCAACATCATAGTCTTCCTGTCAAGTGGTCTAATGATGCCAAAATTTTAAGGTAGATGCTCAAGAATGAAAATTTTAAACTTTAATTAATCTTCACTATTTTTCATGACATTATCCAAATGATTTTATCTTCACTCATAATTTATTAAATTATCAATACTCAACACCATGGTATTCATGTCAAGTGGTCCAATATTGTCAAATTATAAAGGTAGATGCTCAATAAGGAAAAATTAAAAATTTATAGCATCAAAAAGAGAGAAAAATTATATCCAATATCTAGGAGTTTATTGAAGAAATCCCTTTTTTTCATGAGGATAATCAATTCAATTCCATAATGTGATTTAAATAACAACTATTGGATTTAGTGAAGAATAAATCTCCTACATCTTTAGTTTTTAATGTTTTTATATTGTAAAGTTAAACAAACTCCAAATCCTATTTTAAGAAACATAAATGAAGTTAATTAAATATCATTTTAATCCTAAACTCATTTTTGAAGTAAAAATGGTTTGTGAAGCTTATTTCATTACTCAACAATTATCAAAGCTAAAAACATCAATAAGGCACTCAATTTTTAAATAAATTATGAGCCTCAAGTAAATAACATTCAAAAAATTTATCTAGTCAAATAATGATTGTTTATGCCCATGTGACTGGGATCGAAAAACTAGTTTTTAGTTGACCAAATCAAATTAGATAAAGCACTAGTTGCCAACGAAGCCTAGACCCCACTTTTATTTCATATGTATCATGCAAGCAAATTCAAAAGTTCAAAAAGGGTACAAATTCATCCAACCATAGGTTATTTAATAAACTTGACTTTTTTTCATAAATTCACTTTATTTTATAAATTTTCTTTATTTTATCAATAAAAGTGATGATGTAATAACTAAACTTTTTCTATTTTTCATAAATTGACTTTCTAGGTCCTATTTTATTATAAATGTTTCTCTACACTTTTTGCTTTTCACATTCAGAAGAAATAAGAAACTAAAGATAATGGTCAGGGGTTAGATGATACCCAGATGAAGTTGTGCACCATATCTAGATGATTGAAGGAGCTCCTCTTTGGCTGTGGAGGACGACACCTGTAGATAAGAAAGGCTTAAACAAAGAAAATGTTAGATAGATATATGGTGGACTGCCAAGCAATGCTTGGTCCCAAAAGTGCAAAGACATCCTTGAGGGATGATAATCCACTTATTGATAAAAATAATGTCTTATGGAAATAAATAATGAAAGACTTAAAGAAAGAGAAATAGATAATGCGTACCTGAATCTTTAGATTAGTCTTCCACAGTCATTGACATTGGTTAGTCTGCCATCATCAATTGGTCAATGTTGCCGACATCAGTTAGGCTGCCGACATCGATAGGGGAAATGGGCCTTGATGCCAATGTCAGTAGGGTTAATGGGCTTTGGACGGGCTCCAGGGAAAGTCTGTGGTTGGCAGAAGGACTCTATGGGTTCAAAGCTCTGTGCAGGGTTTCAAGACAATGAATAGGGTCTGAAAGGGGGACAAAGGTGGAAGGTAGTTGTAAGATGAGGGTTAGGATAAGAAGAAGGATTTTTAGCCTCTCTGGGAAGAAAGCTGAGTTTAGTCTTAACAGTACTTAGAAAAAATCAAATTGACTGATTACCAACCCATTCTAAAGATATTGAAATGAAAGGCAGAACAATACTTAGCTCTTATTTGATGAAGGACTAGAGATGTTTGAACACTTGTACCTATTTTTGCTTGATGCAAAAAACCTCGTGAAATATCCAATCCAATTTTGAGTGAGTTCTACAGAGACTATAGCCAGGTGAGTGATGATAGAATGTTGCTGCCTGCAAAGAGTTGAGGAGCAAGAGAATTCAGATCCTGGGAGCAAGAGAATTTGCATTCGGATGAAATCAATCTAGGGAGAATTTGGGGTCAAAATTTAATTTTAAGCAACCGACGTCGATGATACCGCCGGCATCGGTCGATGGGTAACCGACATTAGTGGCCAGAAGATGGGTAAAAAGGCTATTTTTAGCCTTTTGCCCATTCCTCTATCTACCAAGTTTAGCTGCCATTGGCAAACGGTCCAAAGGGCAGGTTTAATAGGTGTGAGGATTAGTGGGGGAGTTGAAATAGGTCTTAGGTAATTATGATTTGTCATAGGTGATAAATGGTCTAAGAGCTAAGAATCCAAGTTGAGGTGTCTAGGGGGATGATTAATTTAAAATAAGTATTTTAAATTAATAAAGTATAGGTTAGGCATGTTGAAGTTAGAAAGGGACCAAAGGGGGGGTTGACACTATTTTGGTCTCTACATTTGCCCCTTTTTGTCTTGTTGGTTATTCTTGATGAACTACAAGACAAAAATAGGAGTAAGTTGCCCTAGGTATGGGATAAGGTCATTTTTGTCCTGTTGGTTGTTCTGATGAACTACAAGACAAAAATAGGAGTAAGTTGCCCCAGATATGGGATGAGGTCATTTTTGTCCTATTGGTTATTTTTATGAACTACAAGACAAAAATAGGGGTTGTTGCCCCAGGTATGGGATAAGGTCTTTTTTGTCCTGTTGGTTGTTCTGATGAACTGCAAGACAAAAATAGGAATAAGTTGCCCCAAATGTGGGATGAGGTATTCCCCCCTCAAAGTGAGAGTCAAGGGAAGGTAACCTAATATCGAGTGCTAATTTGAAAGGTAGTGGATGGGTATGGTGAAATTGGAGTGTGAACACTACAAAATTTGAGATTGCATGTATACTACTTCACGTGATAGTCTGGCCAAATTGTCGCAGTCAAAGGTTGAGGAGTGCTAAAATCAAAATAACCAGTCCCTAGCATTTAGTCATAGCTGATTGGGTTAAATGATCAAAGCTGTAGCTCCAATGGTCATCATGTTCTAAGTATCTCGAGCTCAGGAAGTGCTCTTAGAAAACATGAAAATGTCAAAACTATTAGGGATCAACTTGCTCGCGATCCGACAATAGGTGTGAGGGTCATAATGTGGGTTGCATATAATTTGCTAACTATTCATGAGGTAGCATATATGCAAAAACAACCAAGGCAAAGTTGTCTCATAAGTGGTCATGGTTTGAGGAGATAGTCACAATCTCCAAGCTCATTGGTCGAGTCAGGTTGAGTCATGGTATCATCTCAAGTGGCATGTGTTGTGGTCAAGGAGATGTATGTGATCTCCAATGTGCCCCATGAGAAGTTGAGGTAACTCATTCAGTGTCAAGTCATGATTTTGGGTTGGTATAGATAGTTGGTCCATTAGATGGATGGACGAAGGAATGGCCGAGCTAACCTCAGAAGACCCCATGTCAACTGAGTGCTGCCTACATAACCCCTATTTGAAGGGCCTCAGGCCAATGTAGTTCTCCCCAAAAGGGAAGAAGAGGGTCAGTTATGGATTGGTCTTGACTAGGTGAAGTCAGGGTCAAAAGGTAATATGGTTTATCCATCAAATAGATGAATAAATGAATGGTCGTTGTCATTAGGGAGCTGATCGGGTGAATGGATGAATGGCTAAGCTAACCCCAAAAGACTTCATGTCAACTAAGTGCTGCCTACATAGCCCCTGTTTGAAGGGCCTCAAGCCAATGCAGTTTGGGAGAGGAGTCAAAGTGGTTGATAGGTTGATTTGGTTAGGTTAGGGTTATTTAGCATTTCCCATATGTGTGATGGTACATGCTTTGAAATGATGAATGTATGATGATGTTACAGCCTTTTCCATGTGATGGTGTATTTTGTAACATTGGTGATGTGGATTTTCATCCCTAAAAAATTTTCCATATTGGTGATGGATGTATGCTAAAAATGAAATGAATTTATTTATGCTTCAGCACTGTTTCCATATTGGTGATGGTATATGCTTGACATAGATTGAGTTTGGCCGATAGTTTCCATGTGTATTGTTTTCCATAGAAACTAGTGTGAATGGGCTATGATATGTATGATGTCATGATGTCATGTTATTGGTTTGGTTTGGTTTGGATTGGTTTCGTTGTATGTGACGAAGATGTAAGAAGTGAAAGGCACGTTGCTCTTTCATTGACAAGGACAATAATGATAGCATAGACAAGGGTTTTGTAAACAAAAGCCCTATTCATGCATTATGTCATTGACCATTGGTTGATGTTAGAGAAGTATTCAAATTACTTGACATTAAGTGAGCTCAAAATCCCTTGAGTATGTTGGGTTAATAGGTTTGGTTATGTGAGATGTGAGGATAGTGTAACCCTTTTTAGCAAAGATAACTTTGCCCCTTTTATAGGTGACCCTGAGAACGACTATAGGCAAGTCCATGACTTAATAGCTTGTCAGTCAATTTTGTTTTGGTAGACTGATCAATACGGGAAGTCTACATAGGGATGTTGTTTTGTTTTGTGGTCATGTGTGAAGCTGATCAATGCAGGAAGCTTCTGAGAGAGTGTTGTTTGTAATAAAATTTGGGCATAGCCATCCTTCGAGGGATTGGTCTATATTCTGCTTTGTATGTTTAAATGTCTTTGAATAGATATCCTTCAAGGGATCAGTCTATCAATTATAGCAATTATGCAGCTGTCCTTCAAGGGAGTAGTCTACATTTATAGTTGATGACCTTTGAATAGGCATCCCAATGTTATATGTTTTTTTTTACTGAATGGTGTTTTAGTCATGGACTGGACTATAGAGGTTTAAGGGTTTCCCTTTTATTAAGACAAAGCATTCATGCTTTACCAAAGGGTTGACTAATGTTTATTGGGAAGAAAGGTTGAAAGGAATAGGAATGAGGATGATGAGGGTTACTCAAGGGATAAGCTCAAGTTTAATGTCAAGTGAATGAGTACTTGAATAACAGTAGAATGGTCATAGATGCAAAGCATTAAGGGGCTTAGGTTCTAGTCGGCCTTCAAGAGAAGATAGATGATAAGTCCCTGATCCATAATTGTGTGTTATGATATAAGGTATAAGCCAATTAGGAGCAAACTTGCCTCATTTACTTCTTTCCATATTGGTCACGTGTTGGTTTTCTTTGAGGATGAGGTCTCTGATTTTGAAATCTCATTCTCTCAGATTTTTTTTATAGGTATGTTTGATACAATTTTGATAGATATGGAGATGGTTAAGGGCATCAAGATGACATTCGTCAAGTAACTCAAGTTTAACTAATCGATCTTGACGAAAGTCATCATTAGAAATTATGTCATGTAAAGAGATGCATAGAGAAGGTATTTGTACTTTAAGAGGTAGGATAACCTCTGTTCCATACACTAAAGAGAAAGGTGTAGCACTCGTAGGGGTTCAGATGCTAGTGCGGTAGGCCCACAAAGTGAAGGGAATGTGAATGTGCCAATCCCTTCCAATGTCATCGACCACCTTAATTAGAATTTTGGTTAAGATTTTGTTTGAAGCCTTAGCCTGCCCATTTTCTTATGGGTAGTAAGGTGAGGAGAAGCTGAGTTTGATGCCAAATGAGTCACAAAGTTTTTAGATAGTTTTATTTTTGAATGATTTGCCATTATCGGTGATGATTTTGTGAGGTACACCAAAATGACAAATGATGTGGGTGTTGATGAAGTAGATGATTTTGTCCACTTTAGTGGAGATGAGGGGAACATCTTCCACCCATTTAGTGAAGCATTCAGTTGCAGTGATAATATATTGATGCCAGAGAGATGAATGGGGGTTAATCTCACTGATTAGGTCTAAGCCCCATTGTGAAAAGGGCCAGAAGTCCTTAGCAACTTGTAGAGTGTGGCTATGGACGTGAAGCAAGTTAGCATGCTTTTGGCATTTGATACAATGGCGAACATAGTCACTATAGTCTTGATGAAGAGTGGGCCAATAATAACCTAGGCAAAGGATGTGCTTGGCCACCGAGTTACCACTAAAATGCCCTCCACAAATCTTGTCATGGACTTGTTTGATGGCATGATATGTTTTAGTGGAGTTTAGACATTAAATAAGGAGGCCATCAAAACCTCTTTTATAGAGAAGACCCCTTAGTATGGTATATTGAGCAGTACTCTTGATAAAATCCCACCGTGCATTGCTAGAGAGATCAGGAGGAATGATAGAAAAAGTTAAGTAGTCCACAAGTTGTTTATACCAAATATCCTATGGACTAGAGTCAATGGTGCTGATGAGGTTGATGTTAGTGTATATATATGAAGGTAATGCCAAATGGTGTACTGTAACATAAATTATCAAGGAAGAAGATGAAGATGGTATGCGTGATGCAAGAGAGGCCATAGTATTAGCAAATTTATTCGTGGATCGAGGAAAAGTTTGTAAGAGGTAATGGTCGAAAGATTCTAGCAGAGTGTCAACACGGTGTTTGTACCTTTACAAAACTTCATTTTTAAAAAGATATGAGCCATTGATTTGATTGACGACTAGCTGTGAGTCACCAAAGATGTTGATGGTCTTGATGCCTAGGAAAAGGGTGGTTTGAAGTCCCAAAATTAAGGCTTCATATTTAGCCATGTTGTTGGTACATTCAAAGTCAAGTTTGAAAGATAGGGGCATGGACTCACCCTTGTAAGGGATGAGAATGATCCCCACACCACCACCAAGTTAACATTTGGATCCATCAAAGAACATTGTCATTTGATAGAAGATATCATTGGTGGAAAGTGTGGCAATTGATTCGTCAGGGAATTTGCAATGAGAAGGCTGGTTGTCAGGTAGAGGGGCATCTGCTAGTTGGTCAATAATTATTTGCCCCTTTATAGACTTTTGTTGGATGAACTCCAAGTCAAACTCAGCAAGAAGCATGAGCCAATGAGCCATACGTTGATTTTGGTATGGATTGGAATTCATGTATTTTAGAGGGTCAGTATGAGTGATGATGTAAGTTTTATGATTGAGGAGATAATGACAGAGTTTGGATGCAGTAAAGACTAATGCCAAGCAAAGTTTTTTGGTATGAGTATATCGAGTTTCATAATCAATGAGCATTCGGCTTATGTAATAGACCACTTGTTCATGATGTTGTTCATCTTGGTGCATGATCATGGCACCTAAGGAATGATTTGTTGCTAAAATGTAAAGGTAGAAGGGTTGGTCGTCTTTAGGTGGAACAAGGACTGGTGGAGAGACAAGATAATGTTTAAGAGCCTCAAAAGCCTCTTGGTAATCCTTATCCCAATTAAAGGAGATGTCCTTCTTGAGGAGGTGATGAAATGGTTGACATCAGTTGGAAAGTTGTGAGATGAAGCGACAAACAGATTGAAGCTTCCCTTGTAGGCTGTGAAGTTGCCTGAGATTGGTAGGTGGTGGCATCTTGAGTATAGATTGAATCTTAGCAGGATCAATCTCAATGCCATGAAGGGAAATGATGAAGCCTAAAAGCTTCCCAGAGAGAACCCCAAAGATGCAATTCTTGGGGTTGAGTCAAACATTGTATTGGAGGAGGCGAGTGAAAATGATTTTGAGAATAGTTAAATGGTCACGACAAAGTTTAGATTTTCCAAGTAGGCCCTCCACATAATCCTCCATTATTTTGTGGAGGAGATCATGAAAGATGTAAGTCATGGTGCATTGATATGTGGTGCTTGCATTTTTTAGGCCAAAAGGCATGACCCGATAGCAAAAAGTCCCCCATGGGGTGATGAAGGTAATCTTATTTTGATCTTTTGGTGCAATTAGGATTTGGTTATATCCTAAAAACCCATCCATGAGTGATAGCATCTCATGACCGGCCATAAGATCAACAAGTTGGTCGATGTTGGGTAGAGGAAAATCATCCTTTGGACAAGCTAGGTTAAGGTCATGATAGTCGGTACAGATTTGAATCCCCCCAGTCACTTTTATGACATGGACGATGTTTGACACCCATTATGGATAATCAATGGGTTGGATGAAGGATACAAAAAGAAGACATTGAAGCTCCTATTTGACAAGGAGTGCAACATGAGGATGCATTTTGTGAAGCTTTTGCCTGATAGGCTTAGCTTCTGGGTTTGTGATGATGTTATGGATGATGATGTTAGGGTCGATGCTAGGCATATCGCTGTAGGTCCAAGCAAAGACTTTTTTATGGTCTGAAAGGAATTTGGTATAGTTAATTTGTTCTTAGGCATCCAAAGATTGAACAATCTTTAAAACATGTAGAACATCAAAAGATGGAAGGTTAATGTCAATGGTCGATTCATTTAACATAACCTGCATTTCTAAAGGAAGTGATCATTAACTGAAAGAGTCATCTGCACCCATGTAGGTGAGAATGGAATCATCATCTATGCATTGGACAGTGTTGATGGTAGTAGATTCATCATCTATCATGTTTGGATAAATGAGAGGGAGAGACCTGGATACCCCACCTAGTTGATAGGTTAGAGGTTCCAAGAGAATGGTATTTATGGAAAAAAACTAGGAGGGATGGAAACCACCGACTCCATAGGTGAAGATGGGGGAATAGGTGAGTTTAGAGGTGATTTTTATATGATAGGTTTAGGGCGAGGGTTTTTAGAAGTTTTAGTAGGTTCTTCAAAACCCAAGCCATGTCGCTTCTTGGCATTCTTTATGGCCTCATCATTTGGTGGTTCGACGGGCTAGTGGGAGCCTTGTTCATAGCACCCAAAGCCAAAGAATTTCCATGCACACCTATAAAGATAGATATGAGCAAAGTTTGGGTTGACAAGAAAAGAGAAGTCAGACGTAAATAGTTGGGGTGATGAAAGAGGATTCCCATCAGTGGGAGCTCTATCTAGCCCTCCATAGATGACATTTGTTTAAATATTGGGAGGACCATAAGGGATGACCATTCTGATATGATGGTCATAGCTAGGATTTTGATGAAGTTGTTCATACTCTTGAGGAGTCTGGAACATGTCTAAGGTGAGTAAATGATACTCCCCAAGTGAAAAATGTTAGAAGGTATCTTCCATAGGGTCTTTTGTTGGCACATAAGGAGAGGGTGTAGGTGTAACCGCCGTTTGCATACTTATTGAAGCTTCTACGGCTGGAGGCAGTGTTTGGGTTGATGTTTTTAAAGGAATGAGAACATCATTGGGTTGATAAGTTGTGTTGCATGTCTTGAAAGGGGAGGGGTCTACGGGAATGACATGGACTTGACCATCGTGTTCAAATTTGACACAACAGTGTAATGTAGAAGTGACACAGGCCATGGCACGGATCCAAGGTCATCCTAATAACATGTTGTATTGGAAATATCCCTCGATGATGTAGAAGAGCACTGGGATTGTTCATGGGCCAACACAAATATATAAGAGTGCCAATGGTAGTGGTGGTGGAGTCATTAAAAGATCGAAGAATTGTGACAGTTTTTGACACACAATTCTTTGGGAGGGCTAATTGGTCATAGGCATGGGTGGAAATGATATTGATGTTGGTTCCTCCATCAATCATAACTCACTTAACATGAGTTCAATCAATTTAGGCTGTGATAAAAAGGGCAACATCCTGATCTTCCAAGTTGGAGATAGGAATTTTAGAATCACTAAAGGTAATAGAGGTGACAGTGGGTAATGATTGGACTAAGGTAGCTAGTGGTTGGGGGTCCTTGAGTTGGATCTCCACTACTTGTAAAGATTTGATTAAATATTGATGATGTTGTGGATAACTTTAAATGAGGTCATATAAAGTCATCTTCACGAGAGTTTGGTGAAGCTATTTCACCATAGAATCATGGATTGCCTCTGAAGAAGTTGGTTGTGATGTACCCAAGATAGAAATCTTGGGTTTGGGTGGTTGAGCAGGTTTGATAAATGGGTAGGTCCAAGGAATAACAACCTTCTCTTTTGCTTTATCCTTTAAAGTTTGTGACCTAGTGGCCACATTGATGGTGTTAATCTTGAATAAAGGGGACGAAGGAGGTAAAGGGACCATAGTTTGAAGATGAGATCCCGATGAAGGTGGAGAGGTTGGAGAGACATTAGACGGTGTTGGAGATTTGTTGACGGGTTCCTCAACAAGAAGGGTGTCTTTTTCCATGAATTAGTGGATGAAAACCTTAAGTGTACAACAATTTTCAGTGTCATGCCCAGGTGTACAATGATATAGGCAAATTTTAGTGTCATCGAACTAGGACAATTTTGGTCTGAGAGGTTGAAATGGTAAATAAGTGGAAGAGTGATGTTAGAAGTTTTCAAAAGTCAGTGTAGTATCAAAGCATATGAACCTACTAATGGGTCTATGCTTTTTGATGTACTAGGTGTTGATGACTTTTGTTTGGGAATTGTTGAGGGAGATTTTCGTACCACCTTTTGGGTTGGTGGTGTGGCTACTCGTGTAGATGACACTTTCTTTGTGAGGGGTGCCAAATGTTTTAGAGGAGTTATGTTTTTGGTGGGTAAATGGAGTAATGGAGGAAACTTGTTTTTGTTAGGTGTTGGAGTAGGGAGCACTCTTGTTAAGGTAGAAGGATGTGGGCCCAAAATGGAGGGCAATGATGATGGTGGAGGAGGATTTCTCCAACGTGGTTTGGTATCCTTCTATAGTTTGGTTTGAGGACCACTATTATGTGAGGCAAGGTTCAAGTCTACCTTCACTTTTGGGTGAGTGAGGTTCGATATGGGGTGAACACCGAGGGATTTAACTAGTTTTGGTATGGTGGATGTTTGTGAGGGTTTAGGTTTAGATGTGGACGATTGGGCTTCTGAAGATTTGGAAGTAGAAGCTTGGCCCTCGTTAGAGACTTTGGGAGATTTTGTCATAGAAGGGTTGATAGTATGAGATGAAATGGGATGTGTAAGATAAGTAGATTTAAGTCACTCCCATAATGCCTCATGCTTTAAGTTCCTCGAATGGATAAATCCTAAGTTCTTAGCCAATCGAGAGAATGGTTTTGAAGATGTTAGACGAGGCTTTGGTTTTTTAGAATATTTGGGTGGTTGTGAGAGTGGGAATGTGTTAGATGTAGCAATCTTGGGCCAAAGGCATGAGAGATCCATTACTAGATCATCTTCGGTTGAAGTAGGTGAGGAGACAAGTTCTTATCTTGGTGGAGAAGGAATTGGAGAATGTGACTCCTCAAAAGGATAGAGGTCAAGGATGATCGTACCTTCTACTTGTGGTTGAAGAGTAGGAAAGGTATGGTCCTCCATTGGTAGTAGGAAGGATGAAGGTGGGGCTAGTGGCGTTGGTATGGTTAAAGCATCCTCCAATATAAGAGGGGTAGATGGAGGACTATTAGGAGAAGAAGGCTCTTCTTCCTATGAAGGAGAAATAGGAGAAGAAGGTTCTTCTACATGTGGTGGACAAATAGGAGAAGAAGGATCTTCAACTTGTGGTGGAGAAATAGGAGAAGAAGGCTCTTCTACCTATGGTGGAGGGATAGGTTGACTAACCTCTTCAGTTTGTGGAAGAGGTTGGTTAGGGATGGAAGGTGAAATCGTGTTGACTATGTGTATATTATGCTCTTGGGGGTCATCAGCCATGGTCTGAATGTTATTTTGACTAGGGGGATGGTTAGGGAAATGTTGTCTAAAAATGTCTATGTTTTGGTTAGGTGGCACGTTTGGGATATCCAAGACAAGATCACCTTTATTTATCATGTCTTGGACAATGTTTTTAAAGGTTTTGCAATTGTTTATGTCATGGCCTTTGACACGGTGGTAATTACAGAAGTCATATTCCCTATACCATGTAGGGATGGCTTTTGAGGGGTCAAATTGAGGTGGTGGTTGAATTTGGGGGAGGTTGAGGACTCCCTATTTGACTAGTTTATCCAACATGGATGTGTATGATTCCCCTATTAGAGTATATTGACGCTGTACATATCGTTCTTGGAATTGTCATGTAATGCTTTGAGATGTGGAAGGTTTGGATTGGTTATTTATGGTCGATGATGATGATCTAAGTACCAAAACATTTGCTAATCCCTTAGATTTGGAATTGGAGGAAGAAGATTTGGAGGAAGGGTCACTTGATTTTGCATTGGTGTTTTAACTACGCAATTTGACTTTATTTTCTTCGATAGCATGGAGTTCAAGCTTCCTAGCCATGGTGAAAGCTTCGTCAAATGTGTGGAATGTTTGGACCTGCAAAGTAGATGAGATGTGTTTGGCACATGCTTGTGAACAGAGCTCAATGAGTTCAAGTTGAGGTAAAGAAAAGGAGAGTTGGTTGATTAAACTTCTCCATCGAACAACGAAATCATCTATGGATTCATCGTCGAATTATCTGATAGAATATAGGTCTGTGATGGAGACCTTTTTAGCTATGTTGATTGAAAAGTGGTTGGGAAATAATTGGGTGAGTTGAGTGAAGGAAAATAGTGAGTGACTGGTAATAGAACTAGACCAATCAAGAGCAGCACCAAAAAATAACATGGGAAATGTGCATATTAATAATGCATCATCATGTGCTATAAGGTAACAAGCATGTCTAAAAGTTCTTGTGGGTCCTCTTTACTCTAAAAGTGAGTAAACTTGGGAAGTTCCCACTGACTAGGATATGGTCAGATTGGGACTGAAGGATGAATAGGTTCATTACATATTTATTCATATGAGAGAACATTTCTTGAACCTGAAATGGATGTCTCAAGATTAGACACCTTATCCATCAACATCTTGATTAGATCGGTTGATGGATTTGTAGGTGGGGTGCCCCCTAGGTTATAAGACATTTGGAAGGTGTTAGATGGAGCATATGACATAGTTGGTTGCACTTGTATAGGCACAACATATTGGTAATTAGTCATAGGGACTGATGTTGAAGTCAAGGGTGGTTGTGTCATAAAGCTAGAGGGCACAACTTGACTTGATGTCACCAAAGGTGGTTGGATGGGGGCAACACTAGCCGAAGGATAAGTAGTCACTCTTGTATTTATGGGTGTAAGAGTAGGTGGGATGGAGACAATTAAGTTTTGGAATGGTGTAGAAATTTGTTGAATGGTTTGTGGTTGAGGGGGTACAGAAAATCCAAAGGAGGTAGGTCCAGAAACAAAAGGAGAGGCCAGACTTTGAAGATTGGTCATGGTTGGGTTATTAGTTGAGGCAATGGCCTAGGTGACCATGGGTTGGGTTACGAAGGCTGTTGATATGATTGTCATTTCAACTAAGGAAGTTGGCATCCCATAAACTGGGTTACCTAAAGGATCTCACGTTTGACTTCTCACAAGATAGTGCTAAAGAGCCTTGACATTGAGGTCAAGGAATCTTTCAAAGTCTTGGTCCCCTTTGAGAACAATATGGGGTTGAGTTGGGGTTGGTTGGATAGGAGTACGTTCAATTTCTGAATGATACTCCATTAGAGGACTTGATGTAGAAGGTGAAGGCGGGAGTGGTTGTTTCCTTGCATGGTCAACAAGAGTTTTGGCTTGACTATGTGTCAAAACCATCCAAGGAAAAATAGATTCAGGTTCTAAAAACTGTATGTTTCAACCTCATAACACTAAAATTTGTGTTTGACAGCAAGAAAGTTAGATTTTAAACTTGCTATTTTGAGAGAAATTTTTTTGACAGTGACCGACGTCAGTAGAAAAACTGATGTCGATGAAGTAAGTTGCTGATGTCGATTAGATAACCGATGTCGGTGAAGAGCAGTTGCCGATGTCAGTGTAAGAATCGATGTCAATTACTGTGTATTTCCAAAAATTCAAAAAACTAAAAGTTTTTGGAAGAAAGAAGAAAGTTTTGAGTTGTTTTTGGAGCTCAGAATAATGCATCCTCACCAGCTCAAAAAATTAGATATAGATAGAAAAATAGATGAAGACAAGTAGCCTCTAAATGTTGAATTCCTAAGAATAAGTTTTAAAGTCATGTTGGCTTATGCCTTAGAAGAGTATGTTTGGGAAGTAGGGATTTTAGAATGGGTCCTAAAAGAAGTAGTCTAAGGTTGGTTTTGGGTTAAGATTTGGTGCTAAAAATATGTATTAGGTTATGTACGTGGCCTAGTGCTAAGAGCTTGCTCCCATCACTTCACGAGCCCAGAGACAAGCTGGGTCGCTTAGCCAGTATATACTTCCCCTAGAGTTTATACTCTACTAGAGAACAGAGTGGGTTCTCCCCTTGGTAGTGAAGTCCAAGTAGGATTACCAGGAAGGGTAAGGTATCTGCTAGGTGATGAAATCCTAGTCGGACCTTGTCTTAGGTATTTTTAGATGTTTGATTTTGAAAGTGGTCTGGTCATGTAACATATGTGCACTATGATTTATTCATAATGCACTTTTAATTACTAGATGAGCTAAAAATGCATTCAAGCAGGAATGAGATGCAATATGTTTTTAACCCAAATTGAAATGTTTGTACAGATGCAGACAAGTAGAGAAAAGGTTAAGAGTATGAATTTTACTACTCTAAGATGTAGGAAAAAGGGGACAAGAAGAAAAAGAAAGAAATTCATTTTAACTTGTGCTAATGGTTTCTTTTCAAAAGAGAAAGAAATAAGAGGAAGGATGCAAGAATAAAATCTAATGCACCTATATGAATTTTTACCTTTTCAGAAGAAATGAACCCAAGGAAAACTCCAAGGTCCCACCAGGCATGCCAGATTGTTTCTCTATACTTTTCGCTTTTCACATTCAGAAGAAATAAGAAACTAAAGATAATGGTCAGGGGTTAGATGATACCAGGATGAAGTTGCACACCGTATACAGATGATTAAAGGATCTCTTTTTTGGCTATGGAGGATGACACCTGTAGATAAGAAAGGCTTAAACAAAGAAAATGTTAGATAGATATATGGTGGACTGCCAAGCAATGCTCGGTCCCAGAAGTGCAAAGACTTCCTTGAGGGATGACAGTCCACTTGTTGATAAAAATAATGTCGTAATGGAAATAAATAATGAAAGACTTAAAGAAAGAGAAATAGATAATGTGTACCTAAATCTTGTGATCAGTCTTACATAGTCACCGACACCAGTTAGTCTATCATCATCAATTGGTCAATGTTGCCGACGTCAGTTAGGCTACCGAGTCGGTAGGGGAAATGGGCCTTGATGCCGATGTCAATAGGGCTAATGGGCTTTAGATGGGCTCTAGGGAAAGTTTGTGGTTGGCAGAGGGACTCTATGGGTTCAAAGCTCTGTGCAGGGTTGCAAGACAATGAATAGGGTCTGAAAGGTGGACAAAGGTGGAAGGTAGTTGTAAGATGAGGGTCAAGATAAGAAGAAGGCTTTTCAGCCTCTCTAAGAAGAAAGCCAAGTTTGGTCTTAACAGTACTTAGAAAATAGCAAATTGATTGATTACTAACCCATTCTAAAGATACTGAAATGAAAGGTAGAAGAATACTTAGCTCTTGCTTGATGAAGGACTAGAGATGTTTGAATGCTTGTACCTATTGTGGCTTGATGCAAAAAACCTCGTGCAATATCCAATCCAATCTGGAGTGAGTTCTGTAGAGTCTATAGCTAGGTGAGTGATGATAGAATGCTACTACTTGCAAAGAGTCAAAGAGCAAGAGAATTTGGATCTTGGGAGCAAGAGAATTTAAATTCAGGTGAAATCAATCTGAGGAGAATTTGGGGTCAAAATTTAGTTTTAAGCAACTGATGTCGGTGATACTGCCAGTGTTGGTTGATGGGTAACTAACATCGGTGGCTAGAAGATGGGTAAAAAGGCTATTTTTAGCCTTTTGCCTGTTCTTGCATCTGCCAAGTTTAGCTGCCATTGGTGAATGATCAAAAGGGTAGGTTTAATAGGTGCAAGGATTAGTGTGGGAGTTGAAATAGGTCTTAGGTAATTATGATTTATCATAGGTGATAAATGGTCTAAGAGCTAGGAATCCAAGGTGTGGTGTCTAGGGGGGATGATTAATTTAAAATAAGTATTTTAAATTAATAAAGTATAGGTTAGGCATGTTGAAGTTAGAAATGGACCAAGGGGGGATTGACACTATTTTGGTGTCTACAATAAAACCCTAACTAAATTTTATAACTACCTTGAAAATTTATAAAAATAAATTATTGATTCATTTTAAATGAATTTTTTATAGGATAAAGAGATTTTGGAAAGATAGGAAGACATTAATTTGCATGTACAACCTTTTGAATAATCAATACAAAAAGGATTTTTCAGACTTTGTGCCTCAAGTTTACTTGAATGAATGATATGCATGTGTATTTTATTGTGTTTTGATCCTTCTTATTTCAGTATACTATATTATTTTTAGATATTAATGTATGTAAAAATATAATGTATAAGTTCATTTAAATATATGGTAAAGGTTTTGTATTTGATAATCCTTTATGAGATTAAAAACAAATTTGATAGTTTTTTCATAAGGAAATATAGAGTTATTGCATGTAATTTAAGTCATTCATTTGCTTTGGTGTATGTACCTGATTTTTATGTCTACGATATTTTTTTATTATCTCATTTGAATGAGAATGGTTTCCTTCTCTAAAAGTTTCACTCTCAAGGTATTTGTGGTCATTATTTGTGTTTAATCAACTAAGATCATCCTATTACCTATATATTACTCATTTCATTCCTATTTTCCTTCATCATCCTTTATTCTCACATTCTCATACTTTCAAGTTAAAATTATGAACCCACCAAAAAACAAAAGATTTATTGTAAGTAAACCATTGCAGAGGCCACTGGTTTGGTCATGCAAGATATCAAGTATTACAAAGATAAAATAATAAAGGATGAGTGGGTGACCAAATTCTTTAACTCGATAGACAAGGCTAAGGAGGTATCTAAAATATTTTAGAGACCTAGAGGTTTGGATAGAGGTATGTATATAGGTGATGTTATAGATCACCCTAGACATAAATTTTATTCTAGTAAGATCCCACCACTTTATATCTTTAAATCATTTTACAGGAATTTTTACTGTTAGTCTCCCCTTCTACTTTCTCTAATCCTTGGAGGAATAGTTGAGATCCTTCAAGGGTAATAACAAGATGAAGGTAGCACTTCAAACCCTTATATTCCTATTATTTATGTTTTCACCCTCAGTGATGAATACTGAGATGTTTCTAGTTTCTAGGAAGTGGGAACCCTTGAAACTAAAATAGATAAAATTCTTAGTGTGGAGGATTCTAAGGAAAGAGTTAATAAATATGGGGTGGGTCAGCCCAAGAATAAGCTTATCTCTTAGCCCAAAAAATCAAAGGTATTGAAATATGAATTGACTTCCCCCCCAAGAAGGAGGACCCTTTAGTTATCCTCTTGGACCCAAGCTCCATTGAAGCTCCAAGTCTAGGTATCAAGGGTTTGCATGAGGAACCTCACCTCATTAATCTTCAGTAGGAAGCTAGATCATCTTAAACTAGACTCTCTTCCAATTAATCATTTTTAAAAATTAAAATAAAGGAGATGAGAAAAATTTTGTTGGATATAAAGGATATCTAGGGAGCTATGTTCTCTAATGTTGGTTTTGAAGGTTTTCAAGGAGGATCTTTAGATCTAACACCCTTGTGTGAGGAAGGAAGGAGGTTGTTGTGGAAACTCAAACTTCATATCCATCTGATGATTTATTGGATATGTTAGTGTATTGATTCATAAACATAGATAAAATTGTGTCTCCCCCGGGTATGGAAGGAATGAAACTTGACCCCAAGGAAGGCCTTAGGTCTAGGACGTAAGGAAAGTCTACTAAAGACTCTCAGTAAGTTGTGAGAGGTCCATAGGACCTATTTTAGTTTTATAGTTTGTTTCATACTGGAAATTTATACTTTATTCATTATACTCATTGTTGTGTTTTGGGTTTTTAGGTTGGGATGACTACCCATGGATCTTTCATTAACAATCCTCATGGATACCCATGACTTTGGTTGTGCCTGGTTTGTTTCCTACACTAGCCAAACATGGGTTTTACCTTAATATGAACATTACTAATGTAAGTAATCTAATTTTTATATTGTGTGTTTTATTTCAATATATATAGCTTTGCCTACTAATATGAGAAGGATTTTTTCCTATTAATTTTGAAAGAAACTAATTAATTTATCTTTTTGATAAATTATTCATCCAACTATAAGTGTAGATGATATTTTATAAAAGAAACATGTCCTCATATGTGTTTATTATATGGTGAAGTAGAAATATAAGTAATAATTAATTTCATGATTTAATTAAGGACAAAAATGGTAAATATGACATGATAAATTATTTATGACCTTATCTAAGTTACTACAATATCTAGGGTATGTGTAAATAGGAAAATAATAATGTTAAAGGGTGAATAGTTTTAGGAAGAGAAAGGAGATTCACAACTTATGAATAGGTCCACATATGATACTGAAATTTCATTTATATTTTAGGAACTCAATTAATCATTACGTCATTATCCCAGTGATGCGCACATGCTCAACATAGTCCTAGTTTCATAATTGGCATCTCCTTTCACCTACACATCAATTCAAACATAAAATGCACTACCAACATATCCAAATCTATATAATATGAAAAACACAAGTATTCTAAATCCTTATAAAATTCATATGAACATATATAAGTCATAACATATCAATTGTAATATGTGTACCAATGTGTGTGTGTACATATATATATATATATATATATATATATATATATATATAGATACATATGTACATGTATATTTATGTATGTGTATATGTGTATGTATGTATGTATATGTGTGTGTATATGTGTGTAGACACACACACACACACACACACACACACACACACACACACACACACACACACACACATACACACACATATACATACATACATACATACACATATACACATACATACATAAATATATATATATATATATATATACACACACACACATACATACATACATACATACATACATATATATATATATATATATATATATATATATATATATATATATATATATATATATATACATACATACACACACACACACACACACACACACACACACACACACACACACACACACACACACACACACACACACACACACATACATACACACACACACACACACATATATATACATATACATATATATATATGTATATATATGTGTGTATATATATATATATATTACTAGTACAAAAATATAATAAGCATCATAATGGAAAACTAAAATAATGCAATTAAACTAACATATTCACACATATAAAACACATTGTCTCAAACATAAGGTAATAATATCTTCTCATGTCTCAATAAATATAGATCACATCATATAAAGACATGTGTAAAATAAAAAATTATACAAAAATAAGAACTGTGAAAAATGGGGCCTCATAATATCCTAAAATTATAGACAAAACTATAAGGGAGGGGCTAAACTTTAAAAAATATTACCATTAGAGGGGTTAAGGATAGGAACATCCCATATAAGACAATAATTTCTACCACTATTTTCCCCTATTGGACAATTTTTGTCCTTTAGGAGAATGTGTATATTTTAGGTCCATACTTTTCCATATAGATACTTAGGGTGTTTTTAGTTAGAACATTTTTATAGGAAACAAATGATAGATTAAAAAATAGATACATCCATAATGGTGTTTAAGATAGAGTGGGGAAGTTAAATATGTCATAATAAATTTATCAAGTAAATTAAAGAGAAATAGGTCCTAAACTAACATAATCAGGTATTTGTGACCAAATTTGAGTGACTACACATACATTAATTGTTGGGTCTAATTTAATTGATTTTTTTTTATTACTTCAATGGGTCTATCCATGTTAATAATGGCACTATTATTTTGAATGGATGAATTAATGGAACTATAAGATTATTTTAATGTCAATTTATCATTTTTTAATGTTAAAGATGAAGCTAATAAACATTTATGGTTTTTCCTAGTTGTAAGTGATGGCTCACTATGTTTTTTGTTGACTATAATATATTTAATATTTTATACTAAAGTTCTTTTTACATAATAAAATGACATAATTTTTATATTTCACCTTTTTTTAATGAATTAACTCTTTTTTATTATTATTAGGACCATTTATTGATAAATAATAGGAAATAAATAAGATATTTAGCTAATTAGAATCAAATTATTGGATGAGAGTTGTCTTCTTAAAAGACTAGTAAATGACTAGAGTAATAGTTTATACTGAGTAGGTAAATATTAATTCATTAGGAATTATAAGTATTCCACTTAATTTTAAAAAAAAATAGTAAGTCCTTTAGATTTATGTAATATCGTAACAAAGTTTTATTAATTAAATTCAAGGTGTAAAAAGTTTTTTCATTACATATATTTTTAATCTTTAAATAACTATCAATTTAATAAAATAGCATTTTTCCTTATAAATATTAAAGGAAATATTACATGCTATGTAGTAAATGAAGGTAAATGGAGATGGACTATTGAATGTTTTCATGCAAAATTAAAACTAAAAAATGAGTATAATAATAATCCACAAAGCATTCTTATAATTCAAAAGTTTTCTTTGAATTCTTAGAGAATGTGATTTAAGGATGGATATCTAATACTTATTAGTTTTTATTAATATAATTTATTATACAATTTTTATATCAATTAAATTAATTTTTCTAACATAAGGAGGATATTTTTATAGTTAGAGACTCAATTGGGTCAATGGTCGGTAAGTATAAGTTTATAAAAGATAAGGGGATGAATAGAATATTTTGGAAGTCTTAAATTTTATTATTCTCTTCATACTTTTATGCTTGTATGGTCAAATAAATATGACAAAAGAGGGATCATCCATATGCATTTTATGTTATAGAAAAAGCCAAATAGGTTGTGGAAAGAAATAATAAAGTATTATTAAATGAATATTTATCCTTATGTTATTGGATAGGTAACAAGTGTTTATATAATTATTATTGAATCCTACCCTAGGTTATCATATAAATTATTAAAAAATAAGACATGCAATAGATACAAGTTATTGTATTGTAATAAACATTTTGAACCTGAAGTATCATAAATTTAAAATATATAGATTTTTATAACCTTAAAATAATAACATATTTATAGGAAGAGAAAATTTAATAAATATGTTTTGGAAGAATTTTTACTTAACTATGTTATTTTAGATACTATTTATGACTTATATATCACCTTATTCTTGTACACTTGGAAAAATATAGACCATGTTTTTTCCTCTTAGTTATAGACCTTTCTCGCTATCAAAAGGATAAAATTCACTCTCCTATGCCTATTATCTCTTATTATGACCAATTTTATAATGATGAATCAGACATTTCATCATATTTATAATTCTATAAACCTACTTATCTTGTCTCTACAAGTACTATATGTGTGCCTATTTTCTAGCTGCCCAGTCATTTACATTCTAGTTAGACTCCTATGTTGATGCAAGTGTACTATCTTGACACAAGTGTATAGTTCCCTAAATTCATCTAATTTAAAAATGAAATTCATCCATATGGTTTTCCTAATTTATTTAATTTTATATAATCTCTAAAATTATTGGTATATATACATCATCAATATGCATTCATTCCTCACCTAGCATAGGCCAAACAAATCACAAGGAAACTTACCAAAATTATTCAATAAAACATTAAAGTGAGAGAATATTTCCTATTTTCTCTTATTTCGTTATTAGTCATATGTAAAAAACATTTATAGGTGTAAAATATTGAATCAAAATCTCATGAGCCATATTTTCCAATTTAAAAGCTAGGTCATTCTATGTACTTACTTATCACACATTGCATCCTTATGCAAACAAAAGTACACATGTAGGGGAGAAATACATGGTCCCAAGGACCTCTTCAAAGTAATGTATATTTAGGCAATACCCACTGACAGTTGGGTCTCTGGGGTTAGATCAACACTATGATCCCACTAACCCATTTTTACACAATCAATATGAATATGAAGAACTAGAGTTTTTCTATTTGATAAGGAGTGATAGTCAATGATCTAGATATAAATGCACCAAATCCAAGGAAACACATAAACCAAAATATTAGGTAGTCACATCCATATTTAGTAGGTATTCCAAAAATGACACCTATGTCTAGGTTAGATAGAAGCATAGATGTAACTATCTAAGGTTGATACAAGTGTCTGAGGTCATAAAAGTGCTTAATCCAAATTTTTTTGATATTCCTAAAATCTACTTATACTCTGATTACTTCTTATTTTACATACATATCTATATTAGCATCATAACTAGATAAGTATCTTGTTTTATTATCATTAAAATATATACCATAGTTTGATTTTATATTTTTAGCATGTATTAGTACATAAATTTAGAATATTGTTTATTTGATCTTGAAAATTAATTGGGCTACTATAGAGATAATTTATCACCCATGTGGCCTAAGCTATCTCTATCCTATTTAACCCTAGATTCCTTAATCTATATTTAGGGTTAAATTGTTTAATGGGGAAATAGATATTATAATAAATTCACAAGCCAAATAAATCCATTTTAGATTTGTGGATGTCTAATAGTCAAATATGTAATAAAAATAATGCTTGATACAAATTTGGATGATAGAGTACCATGATTTAATGTCTGAAATAAATTTAATTTAGAGGGAGAGCCTATGGGAGGATAATTTTTAGATTAAATAGTATTAGGTAAAGTTAAGAAAGATGTTTTAGTTTTATATACCCAAATAAATATATTAAGTCCATGCATTTTTTATTAAAATGTAGAAGAGACTCCTCCACTAATTTTTTCCCAAAAATGATTTCCAAAATATTTTATAAATTTCACTAAAATGGAGATAAAATTATAAGGGGAATAATGTCATTTTATGATAAAATATTATTATAATTATTAATGTAGAGGGAACACATGCATATTAAAATAATTAACACACGTGATAAAATAATTAACATAAAATAATCTAACACTTGTTTGGGTATTCTAACTAAATAATTTGTATATGTTATTAAATTTTGAGATGATTTAAGGGTCGTTGAGATAATAAAGTGTAGATACTAAAATATAGCATGAGATACTTGAAAATGACATTTTTGCCTTACCTTTAACCTACATAAATTGTGCACACATATTTGAATATTATTCACCACTCTCTCACATCCAGATGATTAATATATGCCTTAACCCTCTCAAGTTACTAATAGTCACCAACACAAAAGCCATCATTTATGTCAAACCCATTATCTATATTAATCAACCATATCTAAATATTCATATCAATTTTATTTTCTCTCAAATGGCAACCTCAGATTCATAACATATCATTTGGATGATTTAGTATTAATTTTATGGTTCCATATCACACCAAGACATATTCATATTTTAAATTCAAATCATTTTAATGGTTCACCATCTATGTCTAGCACATCATTGGTGTGAAAAAATTCACAAATATTATCATATAAATAAAAAAAAATGTCATAAAACTATTATCTATCCATCACTTACAAATTATATGTCTAAAATCTATTGCACATGAAAGAGGAATTCCCTATTTATCCCACTTTTCCAATGAGTCACTAGGATCACATTTTTACTAAGTCTAAATATTCTATATATTCAAGCAAACATAGCCATTTTAAAAGTATCAAGTTCTAATATTCTTATGTTGTGTTCATTGAAACACCACTTTCATGTAATAACCTAACAAGGGAGAAATACATGTGGTTTGGACCCCTGAAAATATTAGGTATGTATGCAATGCTCAACCAATCTATGGGCTTGGTTGAGGTTAGATCAACCCACCTTTTTATAAAAAAATTTGGAACTAACATAGTACACACAAGTTGAACTAGGGTTATATTTGAAGGAGAATTTTTTTAGTTGCACACATAATCATACATTGGGAAAATATTAATAAATGAAATGGAAGAAGGCACACCTAACTATATCAAAATATAGAGAAATTTACACATAGAAAATATTGTCTAATTTGGAACATACCTTTTGATAATTTTGACTTAACGGTGAATATAAATTTTAAGCATACACACATATCCAAAAATTGTTTTGAGAAACTTAAAATCTACTTTTACACCTTTCCTTCCAAATTCATACATTCACAATCCTCCACAAAGTAGTTAGATAGTAAGTAACTCATCCTTTGTATTAATTTATATATTTGTAAATTGTATGTGTTAGATCATATTTAGATTTTTTACATTCATATATGTACTTGACTTTAATATCATTATAATCTAAATTATTTTCTAATATTTATATATAATTAAGGTTAAAAAACACATTAACCTCAAAATTAGATAAAATGGAATGAATTGACCTGACTTGCACAAATAAAAGGATGTCCTTTTATATTATATGGACATTATAATGAAAATATAGGTAAATATCATGACTGCATGCAAGATTAATGCAACCAAAAAGAAAGGTATGAATTTGAAAAATGAGGAAAAGTTAAGTATTTAAAGATATCAATACCTTTTTGAGTACTAACTTGATAATTAAAAAAATCAAGTATTTATTAAATAAATTGAACACTAAGGGGATAATTAGGAAAACCTAATTTTACACCCTAGATTAGATTGATAGGAAACACTATCCATGATAAAATATTAGTCATCAGTGTTAGTATTAATGGGTATATAATTTAATAAATACATACTGACACTAACATTGAATTAAGTTTTTTAAAGCCTAAATTATTATGGGTTTACCTAGATTGAGCACTTACCAACATATGATATTCATGGATAAAAATAAAATAACATAGTTTTTAAGAATATTTAGATACATTGAGGTGAGATATATAAAAATCAAGATCATAGCTAACTTTGTAGTGATTGAGCTGAAAGATATAAAATTACCAAATGATACTTGGTAGACTTTGGTGCTATGTTAACATATATATACACTTACAAAAATTAACGATATTTTTAAAAACATTATAATTAGTAAGTAATAATGTATGATGGTAATAATGGTCATACATATGTGGAAATCATTACCATATGAGTGTAGTACGTGAATGAGATTTATAAGATGATGACATGGATGGATGATTAAATTCATTCCACCACTAAAGGAGAGATGTTGTGGGATTACCAAAATCCATACATTAATTAACAATATTTTTAATGGTGTGTAAAAAAGATGACATTTTTAAAATATTATATGAAAATTTTATATCTCATCTAAATGTTCAATAAGTTAAAATATATGATAATTATGTGTAGTCATATAAGAAGTAAGTCTTGATCCATAATTCTAAGTCTATATCTTGTATAAAGAAACTTTTCGTTGTTTGGATTAAGAAAATAAAAAAATAAATAAGAATATAAAAGGATTTTATAAGGTTTAAAAATAAATTAAGGTTTTGGTACATTTATAAATTATTGAAAATATAACACTGAGGTTATTAAAGGGAATGTTATGATGGAGCAAGAAGTGAAATAAAGGATTATACAAATATTTCCAATAGAGCTTGAAGAGTATCCTAATTTTAAAATTTTAAAAATAGTGGTTATTCATCTCCAAAATATAATTTAATTTAATACCTCCAATAAGGAATTAAGTAATTATTGTGGTATTAACTAGATGTTAATAGATTATTTAAGTGCTTCAATACTAGACATTTGTCAAGGTGCTGGATCTAGTATATTTCTCAAGTAGAAATGGTAAATTAGAAAAAAGTTCCATTAAAGAGGTAAAAAATATTTAAAAATAAATAAATAATTCCATGATGATTACTTTGAGCAATAATTTATGATTTTATGTCCAATGAATAAACATCAATAATCATAAAATGTGTATGGTATGACATTAGTTATGTTTTTGCTCATTTTTTGACCCACTTACAATGAATTTATTGAATTAGCTTACCTAAGAGGAAAAATAAATTATATATATTATGGTATGAATGTAATCTCATTTTTAGGATTATGTTGGGGATCCAAGGACTGATAATTTCAAGAACATTTAGTTGGGTGAGCAACAACTATTACCACTAGATATTCAATTGATCTCTATACCTAAATTAAATTTGTTTGATGTTGTGGGATTGCTTAAACCATAGGTTTAGTATGTTATTTAATAATATAATAAAATTTTAGTCTAATTATTAGGTTATATTATCATAAAAATGTAAAAGACAGGGAAAAGTAAGGCAGAAAAAGGATGATTCTTTGACTAAGATCATATATTTTAGTGCTAAGAAATGGAAATCATGGTTGGATGAATATATCACTAGGCATCAATTTAATCTTTTAAAAAAATTAAATAACTCAATGAGAAAGACTCAAAGGAAAATGTGAACATATAATTCATAATATCTACCAAAAGAAATAAGAAACACAAACATGTAACAATTACACACAACGACTTGATAAAATCTTTAAAATAAATAAAATGAGAATATATAATCAATCAAACTAGTTGCAACATAATATGATTGTATATTAACTCAAAAAACCATCATTCAAAAAAAATATTGGAATACATTATTTCTCTCAAATTAATATCTTCTAGTAGACAATCATAAAAAAAATAAAGGAGAATAATGGGTGAAATCTTGACATAATTCTAACAAAATTTTAGTATTAAATTTGTCAAGCCTTACAATAGAAATGATTGATAATTATATAGGTAATAAAGTCAAACCCAATGCCTTGATGAACAACCAAAACTCAATGGTTTTAACACCAAAATTAAATAGTCCTACTGTCAATATCAAATATAGTGATTGATCCTAGTTTAATCAAGTAAGGAAAGGATAAGCACTGAGTCATGGAAAAATTACTAGATTAAAATTCATTAAAAGATGAAAGGGATTCAATCTCCAATGAAATTAAATATCTAATGATCAATCAGTTGCATATATTAAATTTATCTTCACCATTTTATTAGTGATTAAATAGTAAAATCCACATCATTATGGAATAATCCTAATGACAAAGTAACCAATTCTTGTTCTAATTTTTATATTCCTAATTTTATGCACTTATATTTAAGATAATAAACATTATTTAAATGTATAATTTATTTATTAACTATTGATAACAATGAAATATTGGAATAATAAATTATTTAAATCTATATAAGTGTTAATTATCCTCCTTTTGATGAACTTACTAATGTCTATAAATACTGATGCAAACTCATGCTATGAACATTTATCTTGATCTCATTTATCACTAAATCCAAGTCAAATTTATGACATTTCTCTCACTCTTGTCATATTTATCAAAGTGCCTTTGATTATTCCATAAGAATATTTAGGTTAATTTTTTCCTTTCTCCATTTTCACTCTTTGTATAGTAACCTGCAATTATAATTAGACTAAAAATTTCATTTTCCCTTCCCTATAGTCTCTTGTTAACCTTTAAATTTCAAATTTATTACCTGGTCATGTGTCTTAAATATTATTAAACTTGTCTCAATCTCACTTTGTAGGAGCTTGAGCCTTGTAATATTGGTTTGTTATACTCTATGAACTGTGAGTCCCATAGATCATGCCATTTGATATAGTATTAGGATTGTAAGGAGTCTTCAACTATTAACTATGCTATTTTTTGAAAACTAATCTACATTATAGATCCTATGATGGGCCACAAGGCATCATCATGAAGATTAGGGTCTTCAAGAAACTATTCATTGTTGGTCATGTACTCACCCTTCCAAATTGTGCACTTGTACTCTATGATCATTGAGTTCCCAAGATGTGACCATGTGTTTAAATGTTGGACTTGAAGCTTATATTTTTTTAATAACTTTAAAGTATTCTTTATGATATTAGGCTCTTGTAATGGTATCATGTCACATCATCAACCTTTCACTCCCTTAATATTTGAGATCATGCCATGTCGCATGATCTTGGTGTTCCTTTTCCTTTAACACATAGTAAATATTAAAATTATTATTATTTAAAATTTTGAGAGAGATCCAAACCATTTATATTTCCACATGGCACATTTTCATTGAATTTTCTATCAAATTAATGCACTATTTGAATTAACCCTTTGATTCCTTAGTTCCTATGATGATGCCACATGGATTCATCACAAGCCTTTAGGCCTTAGGGTTTCTATGGACTATTGCTTTATTTTTTTAATCTTTGATTGCTTGATATGCCAACACATGGATGACTGATAGAAGTTTAGGAGCTTTTGGTACATTGAGATATTGACTACCTCCTTTCAAGATCTAAGTTCCTAATATTTGGACATATGGCATAATCTCATAAGGTTGGTGCTTGAAAGATTTTGATACATTTGGACTGTTGACTATATTCAACCAATCTACATATCTTTAAATATTTTCCACCTATCATGTTTTTTGAACTATATGAAATTTACAATAATTAGATTATTATTGACTTTTTCACCTACCCTCTTTAAGATTTGACTACCAATCTACCTCCACACGTCATTATCATAGAATTTGGGCTCATGAAAACTTAAGAACTATATATTTTCCCTCTCAAGATCTGAATTCATAATTTATGAACATGTATTGTATTTTTGAGAGGTTTAGGCTCAAAATACTTTAGACTACTCACTACCTCTAAAAATATGAGGATCTTTAAATGACCGATCTAACAACATATAGAAATCATAAAATGTTCAGGGTCATGTTAATATTTTTGAACTATGTAAATATGCCCAAGTACTAAAAATTTTATATATTATTTATATTTTGACACTTGGGAAATATCAATTAGCTAGATAGTTGAGGCAAATCTATAGACCAAGACAAAATAGACTCAAAAAACAATTAATAAGTTAGTTAATAAATTTTGAAATAAGCCCACAAAAGCATGATTTAAAGAACATAAAAAGTTTAGACCAAATAATTTTAAATTCAAGTTAGACTCAATCACAGATGAAATTAAATAAGTAAATAAAAAACATTAGATTCAAAAAGTCAAATTTAAAATCATAAAAAAATACATGAAAATGACTAGCTCGATAACATGTGATTTGAAACCTATTCAGCTAAATAGAGACCCAAATATTTAAATAAACATGATTAATATATAATGAAACATATTGTTTAGCATGGCCCTTGTTTAATTTAATCTAGGAATCAAAGCATCAAATTTTCAAAATATGACTTTCAAGTGGACAATAAGCAAAATAAGCTAATGTTTGAAAATTTAAAGGTATGGTTCTCAAAGGAAAAGTATTGTAAACCCATAATGGATCATCAAATTTTATGTTGAAACGACATGAATTAAAAATAAATAAAAATGAATGAAAGTTAAGTTTTCCTGGAAGTAGCCTCAATAGACCAATTCATAAGCTTGAAATCTAGACAATGTTTTTTTAATCATTTTGAAAGAATGGTCAAGTGAAGGTAGATTAAAGTCATTAAAAACATATTTATGAATCAAAGTATACACTTATTTATTTGGATATAAATCATAAATATAATCATTCCATTAATCAAGAACATAAAAGGACCGTTATATTAAATCAAGAGGGTCCCATGTGATATTTTGAATATGTGGTGTGTTGGACCAAAATTATTGGTGACTTTTATGGGGAGAATGGTGTTCAAGATTCAGAGCATAGAATGTCAATATTCACACCTAAACAACAAAAAAAGATACAAATAAGTCTTTAGATAAATTAACAAAGTTAAAGGCACTAAATTATATTACAAAATGTGACATACTAAGATCTATGTCTACCTAATAGCATTAGTGTGTGTCAAAAGTAATTTATTATTTTATATCTCTTGAATTCACAAAACAAAATTTAAACTTGTCTAAAATAATAAAAACTTATGAAAATGAAAAAAATGGATGTTTAACATGCGGGAATGGCATGGGAATTTCTTTTTTACATTATAGTCATTTATAGCCTTAATAGAGGTACATATGGTCCTATTCAAGGCCTTATTCCACTACCAACCATGCCAAAAATCCTATGATGGAAATTGCTTGAATCACCCTTTTAAGGAAAGAATTTTTATTTTGTATTTGATTTAATTTCCTTTTGATTTATTTATTTTGAAAATATTTCATTTTTAAGTCCATTGAGGGTTGGGTCCCAAGCCAAGGTATAATGAGAGCCTCATAAAATTCTTGACTATTAAGACAGTTAAATAAATTTGGTTTTTCCTTTTTGATTCAAATGTTAAATTAAGTGCATTATAATGGATTAAAAAAGAAAAAAATCAATTCTAAAATCCACATCTCTATTTAGAATCATAATCCTTCAAAGTTTTGAAAATGTATAAAGAAAATTGTAGTAATTTGTACAACTATTCAAAAATGACTAATTTTCTAACTTTTAAAATATGAATGATTTTCATACGTTCATTAACATTTGAGGTTCATGTCCCATGGGAAATATAAAGATATAACATTTCTTCAACATATTGTTGTCTTAATTTTATATCCATTTATTACACTTGAATTCCATATAACAGTAATTGGGATCAAATCTTACCTCTCCATGAATAAATCATGAATAAAATGCAATAAGGGAAGATTGAAAAAACAATTCCAAGGGAGTACCTTATGATATATTGAATTATAATGATACAATAGATAATCAACTCTAATCAATATTGAAAAGAAAATGAAGACAACCAATATATAAAAAAAACAAACAACTTAAACTAGTTGGGGGAAATTATATAATAACGAACAAAAAAAACAAGCAAATAATACAAGAAATACAAACACAAAATAGTAGAAATCAAACTAAACTAAGAAATCCAAGAACTAATATAATAAAATAAAAAAACTAAACTAAACTAAATATGAAACAAAACTAAATCTAAGAAATAATAAATATGTATATACCATTATTCTTCTAACCTTCCTTCTAAAATTTCATTTTATAGAGCAACTAAGAAATATTGATTCAAAAACTATCCATTGATAGGTAAGGGATGATCATTGCCTTGTAGTTGTTTTAGTTTGAATACATTCTATCCTAAAATCTCTAAAACTTGATAAGTCTTTATCCAAAGAGGAATGAACTTAAAATTTTGACCCTTGTTCTCATTGGCTTTGTTCCATAATAAAACTAAGTCTGAAATATAAAATCATTTGACCTATACATTTGATCTATTCACAATAAATAGGGATGTGTTAAAAAATTTCAATGCTTATTCTCTTATGTCTTCTAAATGAATGAGTTCTAACAATCTAGACTAACTTGTCTCATTTGCTTCCATATAGTCATGAACAAATTGATGTGGGTTTCTTGAGTGTCATTAGAAATATTAGCTCCACAACATAAACTATCCTAAAAGGAGAACCCTTAAGAACTTGCTTGTGTCTTATTCAATCAGCCCCAAAGAATATTTGAGTAGAAAATGCCAATTATGTGGACTCTTTTCTATTTATTTATTAATGGCACTAAGAATATTCTTATTTTTAGATTTATCCAAACTATTTCCCTATGGGTAATAGTTTGAGGAGAATGTTGATGTAATTCCATTCTAATATGTGTAGTTGGTTGATTCATCTGAATGGAAGGAAGGCTCATTATCACACATGAGTGCCACTAGGGTGCCAAATATAGTTGTGATTTATTCCGCAATAAATTTAATGACTTATTTAAAATTACTCTTCTTTATTTATTTTGATTCATCCCACCTTGTGCAATAGTTAGTGGTTGTAAGAATGAATCTATGACCAGCTAAAGAATTGAGATTTTTAACTCTAATGAATTTTAGACCGATTGATCAAAAGGATGCTTCTAAATCATTGGTTAAAGAGGCATGGTAGAATGAGTTTCCATTTTTACAAATATATGAAAAGGATGAAAAAACCTCATAGGAACATGGGAATCTTTAAATAAAATTTTCCAATAGTAATTGAATCTTAAGAGGTTATGTGATATCATGTTACTATAATGATGGACACTATCTAGTTTTTTATGAATAAAAATTCATGAAATATTTTGCTTATTTTTTATCCAACATCTTAGGAAATTCCATCATGATTTTTATATTATAAAACACATCTCTTTAACATGAAATAAACAACCTTTAAAATTAATGATCTTTTTTGTCTCTTATTAAGGTTATCCAATGGAACATTAAGTAATTAATGATTGAATCATACCATGGGTTGTGTTTGATTTCAACCCAATTTATATCAACAAAAAAATGCTATGATCAACTTTAAAAAACAATTATGACAAACATTGACCTCAAACCAATATTTTAAGCTTATCTTCCATGTCATATTCTTGAATTTTTTAGACCCATCATCCTCTTCTTTATCTAAATTCATTTTTACTAATATCAAGTTGACATTAGGATCAAGAACCATAGCATAAACCTTGTTATGTAGAATTTATTGACAACATGTATTTTCTTCCTTTACTAAATCATAAGATGAATTATCTAACATAAGGAATTTTAATTCAACCTTTTTCCAATTTATACTCATGAAATCTATAGGATGTTATTCATACTCAAACTTTTATGTTAAGATTAGTGTAATTATATGATTAGAGGAAAATGAATATAGGTAGAAGTCTTTTTCATAATTTGGATTGACCAAAATAGGGGATTGGATTACAACATACCAAATTTATTGAAAGTATTTATTATAAGTATGGTTTCACTCTACTTTGTCTCCCTATTTTAAAATATCATTCAAAGGTTTAACTATTTCTTTAAAACCATAAATGAGCTTACAAAAAAAAATATCTTACCAAAAAACTATTTGAGTTCTTTCTTACTATTTGGAAAATTGAATTTTATCAATGGAATTAACTTGATTAGGGTCAATTGACATACCTTCCCTATTGATTATATGACCAATTCGCTTACCTTATATTATAAATGTTAGGTTGTGGAGCTAAAAGCTTCACTGATGCAAGCAGGGAAGGAGGTTGCAAAGGGTTGCAGAGTGTTACTATCACTAGCGTCGATCAAGCCAACCAATGTCAGCAGGGAGGAGACAAGAAGGCAACTAACGTCGGTCAAAATTCAGCCAGCCTTGGCACCCCCCAGGCAGATATGGACCGACGTCAGTCACCTGTGTGGTTTAGACTGTATGTATTAAAGGCAGTTAGCTAACGAACCAAGTGTTTGCATGTCAAGAGCCAATTTTAGACTGAGAGCTGCAGATCTAATTATTGTAATTATGTGTCTAATTATTGTTTGCATGAGATATATTTAAGAGACTCATTGGTTGTATTGTAAACTAGTGCTAGAGAGTAAGAGAGAAAAATATTAGCTCCTTCAAAGAGAAGAGAGAAATGATGTGTTCCTCCTAGTGCCATAGTACCAAGTGTGGGTGTTGGATTGGAGAATTAGTAGGGTTCTTCATGTATATATGATCTTGGTCATCAGGTGAGCATGGCTATGATAGGAGATCTACATGGGTAAGTAAGATCATTGATTTTTATGTGTATGTGTGTGCAAGGTCAAGGTTCACAGGTGTGTAGAACCAGATTGATTTCCAGGTGTGCAAGATCAGATAGGACAGCAACACAACAGGGAGCAGAATCTAGTGGGATCTACTTCGAGTATAGCATGTACTTGTGGAGTGTGTGGAGCACTTGTGAAGTGCGTGGAGCACAGGTGTAAGGTGAACACCAACTCTGTGTTTGAGTTGGGTGTTGGGACCTAAGAGAGAGAGCTTTGAGGGAAGATTTACTATTTATGCCCTAGAGGTGTGGGAGCCCTAGAGGTGTGTAAGGAAGAAGAACTATGGCAGCCTTCTTTGTTGTATTTCCTTCTGAAAGAGTTTTAATACAAGTTGTGTATTGTCTCTCATATCATGTGTTATTTCTGAATTCTAGTTACTTGTGTATTTTGGTTAATTTTTGCATGTTAAGTTGCTTGGTAATCAACTGTGTGCTTCTGGTTATTTATCCCAACATGTGGTATCAGAGCTAAGGTTGCAGGAAGTAGGTTTTGTGTTTGGTTACAGGTCACTCTCAGGGGTTTCTGATCGAGTGAGAGTAGAGCAATGGCAGATGAAAGTAAGCTAAGAATGGAGGAGTTGAAAAGCACAGATGGTCACTTACGGTCCTATGGAAAGAAAAAGCAGGTAAAAGAATATTGTTGGTTGGTAGCAGATCAGCATGAAGGAACTGAAGATGCAGATGTTGCAGGGGTTATTGCATAGGATGCTCTGGGAGGTTTCTTGGATAAAGTTGAATCTTGGATAACAGATTATGTTGCCTCTTTCCATGTAGCCCCAAGGAGAGGAGCTGGTGAGCCTTGACAAAGAATTGGCAAAGGGGAAGTGAAGCTGAAATTGCAGGCAGCCAACACATGGGTGTTAAAGGTCATGCAGGTCCCAGGTTTGGAGATGTGGCTAATTTATTTAGAAAAATTGGGTGATGAGAGATGCACAAGAACTCTCATAATGGATGCACTTGAATTAGCTGGTGGTAAGAAAATAGGTACTCTTTATCTACTTGTTTATATTACTGATTCTTATTTTGTTGCAGAGACGTGGCTTCGTAGGCTTGGTCACATGAGCAAGAAGGAGATGCATGTTCTTAAGAGGAAGACTGATATATTTGACAGGCTTAAGAACTAGAAAGCCTTGGTGTTTATGGAGGAGATGACGGATAGAGACCAGTGGATGGGGCTGGATACTTCTGGGCAGGGCAGTTTGGACATGGGACTTGATTCAAAGGAGCTCATGGGGGAAAATGTCATCACTCATAGGTGAACACAGGTACCAATGTCGGCAAGAAAACTAGTTTTGGCAGTAGGTAAGACCGATGTCAGTCAGGAGGACTGACGTCAGTAGAAAGGGACACCGACGTCAGTAGGGTTGGTAGTCGGGACAGGCACATGGAACCGATGTCAGTTGGATGTAGACTATGTGGTGACCGAGGTCGGTCACTGTAACAGATTTTGGGTAGAGAACAAGCTGTCAAGGAGTCTCAAATGCCCATATGGAGGACTAAAGATGGTAAGTAAGCCTCAAATTCATTATTCCTCTTCTTTATACTAGTTTCTAACTACAAAGTAGGAAGGATCCAGGAAATAGTGGGAGTATGGCATGGAGAGATTACAGAAGCAAGTGAAGATTTGGTAGGGTTGCCAGTTGGATGAAATCACAAAGACGAATGGATACCTTAGTTGAAGAATAGAGAAAACAAACATGTGAGATGGAAGACCAGGTCATATGGTCTTGAGGAAGCTGCAGGATAGTGGTATAGGTTTTGACAGGGGGATGACAAAGCATGACTTTAGTCAATGTCAGGGTAACTACTGTGGTTTGTCTTACTAGGTGAATGATGATTACAACATCATTCTGTTGTTGTATGTGGATGGTATGTTTGCTAGTAGGTTTGTACATATAGGGTTTTGCTGAGCTAAGGGTAAGATTAGTTTAGTGGTTTGTTATGAAGAATTTGGAGAAGCAAAATTCTTTGGCATTGGGGACATGGGAGATCACAGGTTGATTTTGTCTCTAGTGGGAGCTGATGTGAATCAGGTGTTGGTAAGGTTTAGTATGCAGAATCAGAGCACACCAAGGGTTGGATAGTTTAGTGTCTGAAATCACATGAGGTCTAGTATAGACCTGAGTTTTCCCAAGCAATGGGTGTTGTCAGAGAGTTAGGAGCCAATTCAGAGAAGTGGGTTCTCACGTATTTGAGAGGGACCAGTAGCAGGGATTCATGCTATTCAGGGTCAGGACTTCACTACATGGGTTTGTAAATACAGATGCGGTAGAGTACTCAGATGATAGGAGGTACACCATAGGTTGTGTGGTGGGTTGTCTTCAGAATTGAGCTTGAAGAGGGATACAAGTCAAGAAATAGATTAGATGGTGTACAGGTATAGGTACAATGCAACTGTTTATCTCCAAGTGGGAGATTGTTAGGTTATGGAGCTAAAAGCTTCACTGATGCAAGCAGGGAAGGAGGTTGCGAAGGGTTGCAGAGTGTTACTATCACCAGCATTGGTCAGGCTAACCAACATTGGCAGGGAGGAGACAAGAAGGCAACTGACGTTGGTCAGAAGTCAGCCGGCATTGACACCCCCAAGTAGACAGGGACCGACGTCAGTCACCTGTGTGGTTCGGACTATGTGTATTATAGGCAGTTAGCTAACGAACCAAGTGTTTGCATGTCAAGAGCCAATTTTAGATTGAGAGCTGCGGATCTAATTATTGTAATTAGGTGTCTAATTATTGTTTACATGAGATCTATTTAAGAGACTCATTGGTTTTATTGTAAACTAGTGCTAGAGAGTAAGAGAGCAAAATATTACCTCTTTCAGAGAGAAGAGAGCAATGGTGTGTTCCTCCTAGTGCCACAGTACCAAGTGTGGGTGATGGATTGGAGAATCAGTAGGGTTCTTCATGTATGTATGATCTTGGTCATGAGGTGAGCATGGCTACGATAGGAGATCTACATGGCTAAGTAAGATCATTGATTTGTAGGTGTATGTGTGTGCAAGGTCAAGGTTCACAGGTGTGCAGAACTAGATTGATTTGTAGGTGTGCAAGATTAGATAGGACAGCAACACAACAGGGAGCAGAATCTGGTGGGATCTACTTGGAGTATAGTGTGTACTTGTGGAGTGCATGGAGCACTTGTGGAGTGCATGGAGCACAGGTGTAAGGTGAACACCAACTCTATGTTTGAGTTGGGTGTTGGGACCTAAGGGAGAGATATTTGAGGGAAGATTTACTGTTTATGCCCTAGAGGTGTGGGAGCCCTAGAGGTGTGTAAGGAAGAAGAACTGTGGCAGCCTTCTTTGTTGTATTTCCTTCTGAAAGAGTTTTAATAAAATTTGTGTATTGTCTCTCATATCATGTGTTATTTTTGAATTCTAGTTACTTGTGTATTTTGGTTAATTTCCACATGTTAAGTTGCTTGGTAATCAACTGTGTGCTTTCAGTTATTTATCCCAACAGTAAAAAAATAGACTTTTTTGGATTGAGGGAAATACCAAATTTGTGATAGCATTCAAAAATATTCAATGAGTCATTCAAATGGTATGATATGTGTTTAGGAAACACTATTAAATTATCCATGTAAAAAATAATTAACTTACCAATTAGTCCTTCAAATTTAATGCCCATAGCTCTTTTTAAAGTGGTGCAAGCATTAATCAAACCAAAAGGCATGTTTTTATAAGAAAATGTTCCCCATTTTTTGGTGAATGTTATCTTATATATGTCACTATTATCAACCAAATTTTTATTATAACTTGAAAATACATCTAAGAAAGACATTATCTTATACCCATTAACTTGTTGAATGACTTCATCTAGACATGACAAATAATAATTATCCTTTTTCGAAGCTTGATTCAAGTTCTTAAAATACACATAAAGAAAAATTTATCCATTTTTATTCTTGAATATCATGAGATTGGCCACCTAAGTCAAATGACATAAAGAAAATATTATTCCAATTTATAGTATATTTTTAATTTACTTTTGTATAAATGGATAAATAATAGGAGTGATTTATCTTTAACATTGTTTGAGTGGAATTTAATCAATTTTCAAAGGAATATTATGTGTCATGATGTTGGGATCAAACATATTTAGGTCTATATATGTCCAAAAAATGACATATTTTTAGTTGTTCAATATTATTTATAGCCTTTCCATCACTTTGACACTACATTTAGGTCTTACATTGATGTTATGAGGTTGGTCAAGTCTCCCCATGTTAATAAATTGTAATGAATGGGATTTTCAAGTCTAGTTTAAGGTTTGTCTAGATCAAATAGTATTTCTAGTGAGATCACCCCACCTTGGAATATAATTGTATTTAATATTCAACATTCAATCACCATCATACTACTCTTCATTCAAGTTACTCCTCTTATATTCATATATTACTTACATATCAAATGTATTATAATTAGAAATGAAATCCAAGATATGCCTATCATCTACAAATACCTAAAAAGGTTTTAGGTTAACTAACATTAATAGGCATGAAACTAATTCCATAGAAAACTTTTATTAATTAGTATTGTTCAATGGTGTAAGGTTGGTAGTGAAAATATCTAGTGAATCTACCATGGCATTGTCAGTTCTAGGAACAAAAAATATTGAAAACATTGAATGAATCTATTAGATCCCATGCTAGGTGTTTATACCTTTTTAAATAAGATAGATTAAATTGAAATTTATTTTTTACCTAATTTAAGACCAATTAAATTTCACCATAGACTTTCAATTGATGAACATCATACCTAATTTCAAACTTTAATCCTATAATTAAAGATTCATATTCCACCATGTTATTTATGCATGGGAATTAAAATCGATATATTAATATATGATTTCTATTAGATGGGTCAATAATTAAAATAAATACTCCATATTTTTTTTTAGAGTTTTCTCTATCAAAATATGAAGACCACATACCTAAATTTTGATCTTAATCAAGGTTTTTCTTCTTTTCTAGTTTGGTAATTAGAGTATAAACATATGCCTATATAGAAGTAAAGATTACTTGTTAATTTATTACATTATATCATATAATCATCAAACTCATTCATGGTTCTCTATCAGTTCTAATTTTATTTTCCACTTCTCTCCATGTAAGCCACATATGGGAAAAATCAATTGACCATTAAGTGAAATTTCGAAGATAATAGTTAGGGTTTCTAGGAAAATCATGCATGTCACTAGGAACATTTGTAGTTGATCCATCTATCCAAGCTACAACCATTTAGAAGATAACACTTAAAACATTTGTAGTTGATCAATTATTCAAAATGAAATTATAATTGATAGAGAGAAGTGGTATATAAACACTCATCCTTATAGTGTTTAGAGTCAAATTTAGAAGATAACACTTAGGATTTCTAGGAAAATCATGCATGTCACTAAGAACATTTGTAGTTGATCCATCTATCTAAGCTATATCCATTTGGTCTAGTCTATTGGTGATATATTGTGGGTATGGTGTGGTAGGGTAAAAAAATTCTACCTCTACCTTGATCAGATCTAAGAATCTATGAACTTGAAGAGGAGAAATAATTAATATTCTATGACCCAACCTAACACTAGTCTATGTGATTATTAAATAATAATCCAGAGTGACAAACACTAATTTATATTAGTATGTGTTTTAAAAACAAAACAATTTTAAAAAGCATAAGGATGAGTAAAAAGACCACAATCCATGAATATTAACCACATAAATTCCAAAGCCCTCCTTCTAGCACCAATTTCTATTTATCTATGTTTTAAGCACACAACAGTAATTAGGAGAAGCATAAAGGATGGAAAAAATATATAATTTATAGTATTTTTAGGTTCAAGCATTGAAATATTGTGTTTAGGACCTATTTCTTGTGTTATTTCTATTTGTGCTTAATTTTTGACCCACTTAAAATGCAATTCTTGAAGTAATTTATATAAGAGGAAAAATAATTCTATAGCTCATGGGACAAATGTTTCCTTATTTTTAGGATTGTTATATATATCCAAGGGAAGAGAAATTTCTAAAACATTTAGTTGGGTGAGCAACAACTTTACCACCAAATTTTTAATTGTCCTCTTTACTTAATTAAAGTTATCTAATGTTGTGGGATTGTTGAAACCATAGGTTTACTATCTTATTTAATAATATAAGGAAAATATAATCTATTGAGTAAGACATATTATCATTGAAAAAAATGTAAAATGAGGGAAAGAGTAAGGTATAACTTTGATTGAGATCAAATATTTCAGTGCTGAGAAATGAAAATCATGGTTGGTTGAAATTATATCACTAACCATAAAGTTTAGCTATTGTAAAACTTAAATAAATCAATGAGAAATAAAAAAATTAAAATTTTAAAATATAATTTATAATATCTATAAATATAAAAATATACACAAGCTTGTAGCTATTGAGCACAATGATTTAATAAAATCTTCAAAATAAGCATAAAGAGAATCCATAATCAATGAACTAGCTATGGCACAATGTAACTGTATATTCACTTTTAAAACCAAGATTCAAACAAATTATTAGAATATATTACTTATCTAAAATAAATATATTCTATAATCCAAAAATTAAAAAATAAAGGTGAATGGCAGGTAAAATCTTGGCACAATTCTATTGGAGTTTTAGTACAAAATGTGTCAACCCTTAGAAATTTACAATGGTAAGCATTGATGCTTATATCGGTAAGGAAGTTAGACCCAATGCCTTGATGCTCAATAAAATAAAATAATTTCTTTGATGCCAATATTAAATATTAATGCTTCCAATATAAAATATAGTAACTACTCATAGTTCAACCACCTAAGATATTCCATCAAACAAAGAAAGGATAAGCATTGAGTCATAGCATAATTCCTAGATCAAAACATCTTCCAAGATGAAAGAGAAAAAATATACAATTAACTTAAATATATAATGATAAATTAGTTTTATATATATTAAATTTCTCTTCACCGTTTGACCAGTGATTAAATAGGAAAATTCATGTCACTATGGAAGAATCCTAATGACAATGTAACCAGTTCTCGCTCTAATTTGTTTATCCAAATTTTATGTGATTATATTCAATAGAATAAATATTTTTTAAATGTATCCTTTATTTATTAAATATTTTTACGAAGGTATTATTATTATTCCAATCTATACCGGTTTTAAATCTCCTCCTTTATATGAACTTTTTGAGGTCTATAAATACTAAGGTAAACTCATGTTATGAACATTTCTCTTGATCTCATTTATCCCTCAATCTGGGTTCAATTTATGGCATTAATCTAGATTTTTTCATCTCACTTAAATTGAATTCTATTATCCTCATTTTATCCTTGATCCATTTATGATCTTGCATAGTAACCTGTAATTACAGTCAAGCTAAAACTATCATTTTCCCTTCCCTCTAGTCTCTTCTTGATCATAAAATTACACATAAATTTCATGTTTTTGTGTATTATATATTATAATACTTGATATAATATCAATTTACATGAGATTATTACTATTAATGTTTGTTTTGTATACTGTATGTACTATAAGTCATAGAGATCGTGCTACTTGGCATGATCTCAGGAGTATGGGGAATATTCAATCATTAACTATGATTTAGTTTGAAAAGTATTCCACATTTATAATCCTATGATGATTCCATGCGGTGTCATTATGGAGCTCAAATTATTCAAGAAACTCTTCACTATTGGTCATGTAATTACCATTATTAACTATGTACTTTTACTCTATTATCATTTAATTTTAGAGACGTGACCACATGTTGTAATCTTGGGAATTTAGGATTGGACTAATTTACTACCTTAGCCTCCTATGTGTTGACCAATTTTTTCCCACAAGAAAAAAATTTGGTCCCCTTCTTCCCTTGCTATTCAATGCCAGTCATTTTTAGGTTGCACAAGTTCATGCCATGGTTCTTCGGCTTGGTTCAACACTTTGGTTCAGCCCCTTGGTTCAATCGGCACTTGGTTCATCCATCTTCAAGTTCAAACATCTCAATTCAACATGGTTGAACTGCTTGAACCATTGAACCATTTTTGGTTCAATGGCTTTGTCCAATGATCTTGGTTCAAAGGGAGTGGTTCAATCATTTGGTTCAACTAGGTGGTCCAGCGGCTTCAAGTACATCAGCTTTTTTTCACTTGGCATTGGTGCACAATGGTTGAACCGCTTGAGCCATTAAACCTTTTTTTGGTTCAATGGATTGGTTCAAGGGTATGCCCAGTTGGCTAAAGGGTAATCCAATGTTCAAATGCCCTTGTGGAGGGTAGGCACTTCAAATAAAAGGAAAAAATTGGGTAAGTTCAAAATTTGTTTTAGTTCAAATTTGTTTAAGTCCCAAATTCCTTCAAACTTTTGTTCGAAGGAATTCCTTCAGACAAAAAGTCTAAAGGAATTCAAGATATAGTTTAAAGTGAGGCCGGGCAAATATCTACAAATAAAAAGTCTATGGGAAATCATTCATAGATAAAATGCCTGCAAGAAAACATTCACAGATAAAAGTCTACAGGGAAATTGTCCACAGACAAAACATTCACGAGAACCTGGGAGGCAATCCAAAGGCAAAAGAATGACCCTTTGAAGGCCCCCAAAGGGTAGGTGCCCTTGCAGGGAACTCTTAGCCAATACAAATGACACTTTTAAGGGCTTGAGGGTCACCTTCCCTTCAGGAAGGTGCTAAGATGAAAGCAAAGCCACAAAAAGCCAACAAAGGACTCGATGACATTTTGACAGGGACGAGGACATCCCAGAGGCCATCAAAATTAAGAAAGTAGATTAGTCATTGGTTTTCAAACCAATGACAGCTGTGTGAATGTCAAAATTAGTGCAATGAAATAGCCGTTTGCTTTCAAACTAAAGCGCGCTAACCATGAGAGCCCAGAATGCAGCGACCCATTAGAAGTTCACCCTCGAGGGCCAAAGGAGCCAAAAGAGACAAGAAAGGGAAAAGATAAAGTGATAAGCATGGAATGAGTAAGTAGATAGTCCAAAGTTTGAAGGGAAGTGCTGACTCAAGAAGTGACCCCAGTAGGTGAAATAGTAGCTACAAATTGACCATTTGAAGACACGAACGGCCAACCGTGCACCCCTTTTATCCATTTCATACTTATGAGCAAACAATCTGCATAGGTGCCTTCAATAATTAGCCTTAGTTAATGATAAAATAATGTGACCATGTCAAAAAAGTGCCTAAAGTCAAAGCCAAGGTTGACACATCATTTAATTTTAAGGTAGCCTGCTCTTCCCAATGAAGGGATGCAATAGGCCACTTGTAAAAAGGGGTGACAAATGGGCCTCCTTTCTTCTCATATATATTTATGACTTGTCATTTTGAGATGGATCTTCCACATTTATAAGGCATAGCCCTGGAAAAATTTCACCTGAATCAATAAATGCATTTTTACCTCTATCTTGGATAGACATTTCTGTGTATGTCCTAAGTGTTAATGTGTTTAGTCATGATTTCTTGATGCTTTCACAGGTTTAATACCAACATATCTATTGTCTATAAAGTTCCTTTTCTACAGCTGGTAAGGAGAGTTCTATTTGGAGGTGTAGAAATAGAAGGAATTTACGTTGCAGTGTGTCTCTCACAGCACCTTTGGTGAACCTCTATTCTCTGTATTTTCATTAAAACCTCCCTATCAAGCATGTGCAGTCTGGTCCTTTTGCCAAGTGTGGAGCATATGTATGCATTTGTCTAGTTTTAAGTGTGGATGTGAGAAGGTCATTTCATTTTGGTGTATCACCTCCTTAGAGTAGTTTTTTTTTACTATAGCTTTCTCCCTTTTCATCCCCCCATTATATATCTATATATATACATGTATTTGTACTTGTTAGAATGAATATGATGCATCAAAGGGAGCTAGCCCTTATCTAGAGACTCTCCCCTCTAGCTTTGGCAATCCCACAGGTGAGAGGGGAGTTCCCATAGTTACGAGGAGAAGGTAGGAGCTCGACCTCCTGCCATGGGTGTAATCTTTGACATCAACAGTTTTGGCACACCCGGTGTGACATAGTTTGACAACTCAGTAAGGTTTCAAGATTGATGCTAGTCCTATCATAGCAAATCAAATATTTCTAGCATCTAGCGACTCCATTGGTAAGAGCTTTAGTTTTCCAATTAAGACCAATTTCTTAACTTTTTATGCCTAAAGTCACCATAAGGTCTGCTTCTAAAGGGGTTCCCTTCGAATTCATTGAGTTGCCTTTAAACTCAACCAAAAGACTAAGATTTGAGAAGACCCATCCTTATCCAACAAGCCACCCTCCTAGACCTATTGTAAGGGATGCATATGCAACAGAGCTATAGTTACTACCCATCCCAGTTATGGCATTGCCTTTTGCAGTTTTTCATGGTCAGAGCCCCTTGAATCTCCCACATTATGATCCAATCTCAGGAAAAACCCTAAAAAATGTGCCTTCTTTCGATGGAGAGGGGCCCATTATAGTCATCAAGCACATTATGAATATTTCTAACCTCTACAATATTCACAATGTCACAGAGGAAAATATCACCATCAGATTGCTAGCATTGTCTCTCAAAGGCAAGGCTCTTGACTAGTACAGGACCTTGCCTATAAATTCAATACATTCTTGAAATGAATTGGGCACTCAGTTAATAGACCATTTTGGGGAAAAGAGTGATGGCCTCTCACTTGCTGAGTAGTTGATGACCATACAGAGAGCTCCACACGAGTATATGCAAGATTTTAACACGTGGTTTCAAAAGACTTACAATAGAATTCCCATCCTAGTAAGACCGACTCCTAGCTATGCTTTACTATATTATTGAAGAGCTAAAAAGTGATATTTCTATGATGATACAATCCATGGGAGGGCATATACTACCTGTTGTTTATGACATATCCATAGCAGCTAAAAATTGCTTAGTACAAGCTAGGAAAATAGCCCTTAGACCTCACATGCCACTTTTCCTAGAAATGCTACCTCTAATTTAGGCCATTGCTCCCACATTAGCTCCTCTACCTAGTATAGAGAAACTAGCTATTGTTCCATCTAATGAGCTTCATGAAGTTAAGAGTCTATTGCAGAGCATGTCAAATGAACTTGTAGCTCTTAAAAGGTAGCAAGATCAAAGCAACAGACCAAACTAGGGATACCAGCATTATGGTCAAGCCCCTAGACCCCCTTTTCAAAACTATAATCAAGGACAGGGCCAGCTCACTCAGACCAGACCATTTCAAAACTACAACCCAGGCCCCCCTTCATCATCTAAAGTCATGGTGCCAGTTTAGAACAATCTAGTATAGGAGTAGCCAAGTTGTTCGACCATGGGATATCATCAAGAATAGGCTATTTACACAAATGAGATGATGAGTTATTTCTAGAATGCAAAAAATTAGGTAGCTACTCATTCCAAAATTTTTGAGGCTCCAATTCAACCTAGCACAAGTAAAAATCAGGCCCAACCTGATTCTACCCTCATGAATCATCTTAAAGGGGAATTTTATTCAGTGAATTATGTGGGTGCTACAGACAATTAGGCTAATTGTGTTGCAGCCAACATAAGATTTAAGAGAAGAGTAATGGGAGAAGCCCAGGCTACCACCCAAGTAGTAGCAGTACCTTCTCCATCACACTCAAATTTAAAGGCCCCAAACTTTAGACAACCATTTGTACCTTCAACCCCTCAACCTACAGCTTAGGTTGGAATCAGCCCCAAAGAGCGCTTGAAGGGAGGTAGTCCCTAGGTCAATATAGTGGACCAGATGAAGAAGTTGCATATGAAAATATCTTTATGGAATGCATTGTCTCTTCCAAGATAAAAGGATGTATCGAATAAGGAATTGCATGAGTTGGATCAACAAGATGTCCCAACGAGCACTAATAATATCTTGACGATGAATGGACAGCCTTCCACTTCAGGTCAGGTAAAGAAGGAAGAGAAAATTCCCCCTTTCTATGTATCCTTGGTCATAGGGAATTTCTTGGTACACAATTGCATCATTGACAATGGGGCTAGTACCTCAGTGATGCACAAGTGCATAGCTAACAAGATGGGACTAAAATATGAAGAGATGAACAAAGGACTCCTGTGGCTAGATGGGAAACCTGTAAAAATAGTTGGGATTTTGAAGGGTTTAGACTTGACATTGTATGCTTTCCCAACCTTCTCAATTCCCCATGATATAGTGGTAGTGGATGTTCCTCCTTATTTCATAATTTTCTTGTCCACGGACTTCACATCAAAGATAGGTGGCTATCTAGCAGCGAATTGGTCATATCTAGTTTTTAGAACCAAGTATGGGACCAAGGTAAAGATCGAATTTGAGCCACTCTACAACCATATAGAACCATATTCACCCAAGGTAGAAAATGGTAGTTACACCATTATCTACCTAGAAGAGTCCCAGATAAACCAATCCCCATCCTCTGCTCTTGAAGGAGTTTTAGACCTACTCTTGGATGAGTGGGGAAATGATAACTTCGAGCATGATCCTTACAATTTCATAGAGGAGGCAGACCTTAGAGTCTATTGCATGCACAAAGAGGGCACCTTCATACCAAATATAATGAAGGCAAGCCAAGAGGAACTAGGTCTATGGCAGTGTAGACACCAATATCATGTCAACCCCCCCTTGGTCCCCTTCTAAACGTTAACACTCCTAACCCACACTTGCACACCTTATTAATTTTAAAAAAAACTACTTATTTTAAATTAATTACCTCACCTTAGACACCTCACCTAGACACCTCACCCTAAGACCATTTCTTAACCTATGAGTTAGCCTAAGACTAGGTCCTCCAAATCCTATCTACCCATGACTTATTTTTACTCCATCTTAACTCCCTAACCAACTCCCATGCCTCATAAGCCCTTGTTTTGACTATTCTCTAATGGAGAAGGCACTTCATGGGTGGAGAAATGGGCAAAGAGATAAAAATAGCCCTTTTTCCTATTCTCTCTCCACCAATGTCAGTCAACCCTCGGCCGACACTGACAGTATCACCGACGTTGGTTACATAAGCCAAGCTCTAAACATTGAGCTGCCCCCCGCCTTCTTGTACATTTACATGGACATTCTGATTCAAGCACTAGAACTCGACTATCATTCTCCTGGCTACCAAAGCTCTACACAAATCATTCCAAAGACTGGATTGAGAGACTATACGATGACCTTGAGATACTGAATTGAAGTAATTTGTGTTCGCTTCATTGGCTCACAACACTGGTCATATCAGCCACATAGGAATCTCCATTTTGACACCTTTGGGTCTTCACCCTAAAAAGCTAAGTACTATGGTCTTCATTTCAAAAGTTTTAGAATATATTGTTAGTTAGTTTTCATTAATATTTCTAAATACTGTTGAGAGGCCTGACTTCTTCTATGGAGGTGCTAAAACCCTGCATAAACCTCTGAATTTCTAGAAACTCCTCTATCCACCACAAAACATCTTGAAAGCCATCTAAGGCCAACAACCCTGAACAACATTGGCAACCCAACTGATGCTAGCATCATTTACCTAATCGACCTCAGTAGACCCACCGATGTCAGTGACTGTGTTTTGAATCAACAAACTAGAAACCTATCCAAACAACCCATCTAGACCAGAAAGAACCTTTGATCAGCTTTTTATAACATTCTGAGACACACAGACTATAGATAATAGGTACACAACATTATACCTTTCTATTTATTTAGTATTTTATCATTTCTTTTTATACAACACTTTTATCTTTAAACAGTGGACTATCATCCCTTACGGAGCTTCACGCTTCCGGGACTGAGTGCGTAGCTTGGCAATCCACCATATCCTGTTTTAACATTTTCCTTGTTTGAGTTTTATTCTTACTGCAGGTGTTTCCTCCACAACCAAATAGGAGCTCCCACAAAGCTTGGATATGGTGCGCACTAAATTCGGGTAACATCAAACCCAAACCTCTTAACCTTAGTTTCTTCCTCATTTAAATGCAATTAGTGAAAATTTAGAGACACATTCTGGCATGCCTAGTGGGAACCTTGGATTTTTCCTTGGGTTCATTCTTCTTCTCTTAAAAAATCAAACTTTCATATAGATGCATTAGAAAAATATTCGCTTCTTGCATCCCCTCTTCTTTGTCTATATTTCTTGAGAAATAAATAAACTTATCTTCTCTTCTTTGTCTTTATTTCAAAAGGAAACCATTATCAGAAGTTAAAAAGAACATCTCTCTTCCTTCTTATTACTTCTTACATGCATCATAGAGTAGTGAAAAACTCATACTCTTTACCTCTTCTCCATTTGTTTGCATTTGAACAACAAATTTCAATTTGGGTTAAAAACTATTGCATTTCATTCTTGCTTGGATGCATACTTAGCCAACTTAGTAATTAAAGCATTATGAATGAATTGTATTACACAAATGTTACACAACCAGACCACAATCACTTCAAATCAAACACATAAACTTACTTGAGACAAGGCCCGTCTAGGATTTCATCACCTAGCAGATACCTTACCCCACTCGACGATCCTACTTGGATTTCACCACCAAGAGGAGGACCCACTCTATTCTCTAGTAGAGTATAAACTATAGGCAAGGTATATTTTGGCTAAGTGGCCTCGCTCGACTCTGGGTTCATAAAGTGAAGGGAGCAAGCCCCAACAACCAGGCCACGTAATGACCCTAATACAGATATTTTTGAGCACCATAACACAACTTGAAACTAGCCATAGACTTCTTCTCTAGGACCTATTCTACAAGCCCAACTCCTAACACATTCTCTTAAGGCATAAGCCACCATGACTTTAAAAGTCATTCCTAGGAATCTAACATTTTAGAGGTTGCTTGCCTAATCATCTATTTTGCTATTTTTATCTGAGTGTTTGAGCTGGTAAGGTTGTACCATTTTGAAGTCCAAAACAACTCAAAATATCTTCTTCTTCCAAAAACTATCAATCTTCTATGTTTCTAGAATTACACAAAAACTGACATTAGTTTCTCCACTGACATTGGCAACCAAAATTTCACTGACATCAGTTAATTGATCGACATCGACAACATTTCTTAACCAATAATGGTTAAACAACTGACATCGGTCACTGTCAATAAATTTTCTTTCCAAAAAACAAGCTTAAAACTCAAATTTCTTGTTGTTTAAAGAAAGTTCTAGTTTTCTAAAACTAAAATACATAGCTTTTAGAACCTGAACCCATTTCACCTTAGATGGTCCTAACACGTAGTCAAGTCAAATTCCTTGTTGACCATGTGAGTCAACAGCCACTCCCACCTTCGCCCTTCATGCCAAGTCATCTAATGGAGTATACTTCAGACATCGAGCATACTCCTATTCAACCTACCCTTGATCAACCTCCTATTATTCCTAAAGGGGATCAAGATTTTGAGAGATTCCTTGACCATAATGTCAAGGCTCTCCAACATTATCTCGCTAGAAGCCAAACATGAGATCCTTTGGGTAACCCTATTAATGGGATGCCAACTTCTTTAGTTGGAGTGACAATGATATCAATAGCATCTGTTACCCAACCTATGGTCACTCAGGCCATTGCCTCGATCAGTAACCCAACCATGGCCAATGTTCAAGATTTGGCCTCCCCTTTTATCCTTTCTTGCCCTACCTCCATTGGGGTTTCCATACCCCCTCAACCACAAACAATTCAGCCAAATTTGACACCTTTCCAAAACTTGATTGTCTTTATCCCATCCACTCTTGTGCTTATAAACATAAGAGTGACCACTTATCCTTTAACTAGTCTCACCGCCATTCAACCACCCTTGGCAACATCTAGTCAAGTTGTGCCCTCCAACTTCGCAGCACAAGCCCCCTTGGCCTTGACATTGGCCCCTATGGCAAACTATTAGTAAGTTGCACCTACACAAATGCATCCAAGTATGTCATATGCCCCTCTTAATGCCTTCTAGGTACCCTATAACTTAGGGGGTTCTCCTCATGCCAATCCATCTACTGATCTAATTAAGATGATGATGGATAAGATGTCCAACCTTGAGACATTTGTTTTGAGTTCAAAGAGTGTTCTTTCATATGAAAAAATTTGCAACAAACCTATCCACCCTTCAATTCCTATTTAACCATACCCTAGCCATTGGGAACTCCCAAAATTTATTCACTTTCAAAGTAAAGAGGACCCAAAACAACATCTGTGAGCATTTAGACACACTTGCTACCTCATAGCACATGATGATGCACATTCCCTATGTCACTTTCTGGCACCACCCTTGATTGGTATAGCTCCATTACCAGTCATTCTCTCTTCACCTTTGTTCAACTCACTCAACTATTCCTCGATCATTTCTCAATCAATATTACCAAGAAGGTCTCCATCACAAACCTTTATTCCATTAGACAATTTGAGGATGATTCAATAACAGACTTCATCACCTATTGGAGAGGTTTGATCAACCAACTCTCCTTCTCACTACCTTAACCTAAGCTCATTGAGCTCTTTTCAAGAGCATGTGCCAAACACATGTCATCCACTCTGTGGGTTCAAACTTTTTACACATTTGATGAAGCTTTCACTATGGCCTGAACGCTTGAACTCTGCACAATCGAAGAAGATAGGGTCAAATTGCATAGCAAAAATACCAATGCAAAACCCAATGACCCTTCTTCTTCCAAACCTTCTTCTTCCCACTCCAAGTCTAATGGATCAACAAATGTTGTAGTCCTTAGGTCATCATCTTCCACCACAACCAACCAATTTGAGCCCCCCACTTCACAAAACATCACTAGACAATTCCAACAACACTATGAATAGCGACGATACACTCCAATAAGAGAATCATATGCTTCCATATTAGATAAATTAGTGAAGCAGGGAGTCCTCAACCTCCCTAAAATCTAACCACCTATCCAATTTGACCCCTCACAAGCCATCCCTACATGGTATAGGGAAAATGACTTTTGTAACTATCATCGTGTCAAGGGTCATGACACGGATAATTGTAAGACCCTAAAAAACATTGTTTAAGACATGTTAGACAAAGGGGACCTTGTTTTGGATAACCCTGGTGTGTTAGCCAACCAAAACATGGATGTCTTTAGGTAACCATTTCCTAACCATCTCGTAAGTCAGAACAATGTTCAGATCATGATTGATGACCCTCAAGAATGCAACATACACATGATCAACATAGTCTTTTCTTTCATTCCTAACCAACCTCTCCCACAATCTGAAGAGGTTGATCAACCCATTTCTCCACCATGGGTAGAAGAGCCTATTTTACCCATACCACCCCTACGCAACAAAGAGCTCCCTTTCCCTCACCCTCCTCCTCACATAGATGAACCCATTTCACCTGTATCACCCCCATGACATCAAGCACCTCCTCTACCCATTATTTTACCTCGTGAGGATCCCATATTACCTGTTCCTCTTGCCCCCACCTTCCCTCTTCTTTTACCATTGGAAGAATTTACCATTCATACCCCACGCCCTCATGTAGAAGGGGCCATCATTCCTCTACTTCACCCTTTAGAGGAGCCTTCATCTCCTATTTTTCCTCCACCGATGGAGGATAGTCCTCCATTCGCCCCCCTTTCACATGTAGGAGAGTCTACTTTGACCTATTATATATTGGAGGATGCTTTGATGATACCAACATCGGTGGCCTCGCCCTTATCCTTCTTATTACCACTGGAAGATCATACTTTCCCTACTCCTAAACCACACGTGGAAGGCATGATCATCCCTATGCTCTATCCACTTGAAGAGCTAATTTATCCAATCCCTTGTCCATTGAGAAAAGAACTTGCCACCTCACCCACTTCGACCGAGTAATATCTAGTGATGGTTGTCTCTCACCTTTGGCATGTGATCGTTGCATCCAACACATTTCCACTCTTGCAATCGCCCAAATCCTCTAAAGGACTAACTATAAGGCCTCATGTGACATCATCTAAACCCTTCTCTCGATTGGTAGAAAACTTAGGATTCCTCCATTCTAGGAACCTAGAGTATGAGGCATTATGGGAGTGACTTGGGACTCCTTATCCTCCACATCCCACTTCGCCTTATACTGCCAACCCTTCCACAATGATTTACCCTAAATTATCTGATAAGAATCAGGTTTCCACTTCTAAATCATCAAAATCTTAGCCTTCCACGTCTGAATCCAAACCCTCATAGGCATCCACCATGCTGAAATAGATTAAATCTCTCAGTGTTTGCCTTGTATCAAACCTCACTCACCCACAAGTGAAGTTAGATTTAAACCTCACCCCACACAATAGTGGTCCTCATACCATACTAAAGGGGGATGCTAAACCACGTCAGTCTACTCCTCCCCCACCTTCACCATTTCCCTCTATCTTGGGTCCACATCCTTCCACTTTAATAGGAGTGCTCCCTATTCCAACACCTTATAAAAACATATTGCCTCCATTACTCCCTCTACCTATCAAAAACATATTTCCTCCAAGAAATTTGACACCTCTCATCAAGAAAGTGCCATCTACGTGTGTGGCCACACCACCAACCAAAAAGGTGGTATGAAAAACTCTCCCTATAACTCCTAAACAAAAGTTGTCCACCCCTACTATAAAAATGATCACAGACCCATTAGTGGGTTCCTATGCTTAACTGTTATGCTAATTATTAAAGTCTTCAAGAATCGTTCTACTGCCCATTAAGCCATACCAACCTCTTAGATCAAAACCATCCTAGTTCAATGACACTCAAATCTGCTTGTATCATCACACACCTGGGCATGATACTAAGAGTTGCAACACTCTTAAGGCTTCATTTGCCAACACCTAGAAAAGGGCATGCTTCTCATTGAGGATTCTCTTGACCACCTTTTTGACAAACTATCGACACCATCCCATGCCTCCCAAACCTCCTCACTTGAATCAGGATCCCAACATGAGACTATGGAACCCTCTACCACCTTTTCCCCCTTTATTTGAAATCAACACTATTAATGTGGCCACCAAGTCCCAAACCCTAAAGGATAAAGGAAAAGAGTAGGTTTCTACCCCTTAGACATATCCATTTGTCAAGCCCTCTCCACCACCAAAGCCCAAGATTTCTATCTTGGGCACATCTCAACCAACATCTTCGGGGGTAATTCCTCCTGACCTCTCTAACCAACATGATGCTTTGTATAAATAACTTGTTGACTACTTGACTTATTATATCATTCCTCTTGACCTCTCTAGCAAAGGATTGTAGGCTTTTATCAAGATTACTACTCGATACACCATGCTAGGGCATCTTCTCTATAGACAAGGTTTTGATGGACTCCTTCTCCGATGCCTAACCACCACTAAGACATCTCATGCCATCAAACAAGTCCATGATGGGATTTGTGGAGGACATTTTAGTGGTAACTCAGTTGCAAAGTGCATACTCTGCTTGGGCTATTATTGGCCCACTCTTAACCAAGACTGCAGTGACTATGTTTGGCATTGTATCAAATGCTAGCAACATGCTAACCTACTTCATGTCTCTAGCCTTTCCTCTCTTAATCATCTTCATGTCTATCAAGATTGCATCAAGCGTGCCTACAACAAAAATCTGAAAGAGTGAGATTTCAAAATTAGAGATCTCATCCTTAAAGAAAACCAACACGTGACCAATATGGAAAGAAGAAAATGAGGCAAGTTTGCTCCTAATTGGCTCAGACCTTATATAATAACACACAATTATGGATCAGGCACTTATTGTTTGTCTTCTCTCGAAGGCTAGCCAGAACCTAAGCCCCTTAATGCCTTACATCTATGACCATTCTACTGTTAACCAAGTAATCACTCACTTGATGTTTAGCTTGAGCTCATCCCTTGAGCAACCCCCATCATCATTCTTATTCTTTTCAAACCCTTTTTCCTTATAAACAATTAGTTAACCCTTTTTTTAAGCATTAATGCTTTGTCCTAATAAAAGGGAAACCCCTAAACCTCTATAGTCTAGTCCATGACTAAAAGTTTAGTTTAAAAAAAATAAAAAATTGGGATGCCTAACAAAATATTAAAAGGTCATAAACTATAAATGTAGACTACTCCCTTGAAGGACAGTTGCATTATTGTTGTAATTAATAGACTGCTCCCTTGAAGGATAGCTATGCAATGAAATAAAAACATATAAAGCAAAATGTAGACCACTCCATCGAAGGATGGCTATGCCCAAATTTTTCTACAAGAATAACACCCTCTTAGAAGCTTCCCGCATCGATCAGCTTCACATGACCACAAAACAAAACAACATCCCCAAGTAGACTTCTTGCATTTATCAGTCTACTAAAAAAAATGAATGACAAACTATTAAGTCATGGACTTGCCTATAGTCATTCTCAGGGTCACCTATAAAAGGCACAAAGTCATCCCTAATAAAAAGGGTTATGCTATCCTGACATATCACATAATCACACCTATTACCCCAAAACACCCAAGGGATTTTGAGCTCACTTAAACATCAAGTGATTAGGGTACTTCTCTAACAAAAACCAATGGTCAACAATGTAATGCATGAACAGGGATTTTGTTTGCAAAAATCCTATCTATGTTATCATTATGGTCCTTGTCAATGAAAGAGCAATGTGCCTTTCACTTCTTACACACCTTCATCACATGCCAGTTTGTCTTTTAGGACACAGTGTCTTAAAATTACATGCTCGCATATTGTCATCTCATAATTTTCACTATAAAGTTATGAACCTAACATCCAACTCAATTTTATCATAAATAACATCTCATGTTTCTAATAAAATACAACCCAAACATTTTCTAACCACTAACATAACATCATAGTTTATTTAATGCAAATACCAATTTGTGTTATATAAATTATCATAGCCCATTCACATTAGTTTCTATGGAAAACAATACACATGGAAGCTATCAACCAAACACAATTTATGTCAAGCATATACCATTACCGATATGAAAATCTGCTGAAGCATAAATAAACTCATTTCATTTTTAACATACACCATCACCAATACGGAAAATTGATAAGGATGAAAAACCACATAACCTATGTTACAGCATACACCATCACACAATATGGAAAAAGCTATAACATCATCATACACTCATCATTTCAAGCATGTGTCATTAAACATAGGGGAAATGCTAAAAACACTAACATAACCAAAACAACTAAAACAAAGTCACATCCATAACATGTCAATATCTCAAACATATCATATATATATATATATATATATATATATATATATAACTGTCAAATGAAGGTATACATAAAAAATATCTGAGACAGTACAATATATCTATGCCTCTCTCAAAATGTATGTACATCTCGCATCAATAGCACATAGGCTGGTATATATATACACCTCAACTAACTACAAACACCTCAAGGCTGTGGTGGTGGTCATGGTCGTGAAGACGTTGAATCGTCTCCACTCTCTAACCATCACCATCTTCGATAATTGGAGACAGTGGCATGCAACATAGATCACTGCTAAGCCAGCATCTCAAAATATTGCTAGATCTATGGAAACTCCCTGATGACACCCTCATAATACGTGATCTCATCTAATGTAGTGTTGTAACTTGATATAGGTACAGTCTACAAAGGACCCATCAATCATGATGCCATGCCCTATAGAGAACTCTGTGGCTATGGTTGAGGTGGTTGTTGAACCAATGGCTACTATAGTGGTGGCTGAACTAGCTACTATGGTGGCAATTGAATAGGGTCCTACCCTTGAAAACACTACCCTACTAATACCTATGCCTAGGCTACAACTAACTACCCCTGTAATGTAGTAACCTGCCCTGTCAGGGCAGCCACCTATGCCATCAAAACTATCACCTATCCCTAAAGCACTACCACCTATGCTTGTGCTACATCTCTCTCCTAGATGATGACATCCCTCTCTCTGCTAACCACCTACAGATTAGGAGGTGGTCCCCTTTGAATTCTAGCATAATGACCTGCCCACCAAGCCAAGTAGGCCATAGTACACCCTGGATCTACCACACCTAGACTTACAGGTATCTCCTCAAAATTTGGCTACTCTGTCTCCTCTAATAGTGGGAAGGGTGCCTTAATATCATCTTGTCTATATTATGGGAAAGTAGGTGGCACATCTTATAAAATCCTTTACTAGCACCACACTCTCTCAGTAGGAACTCTCTCGAGCTTGCTAGCTCATCTGCCTCTCACCCATCACAGGCTTTAGACCCCCACTAGCTACTCTCCCTAATCTCTAAATGCTAGATATAACAAATATAGCCTCTAAATGATATCTGCTAGGATTAGGGCATCTAATACCCCTTATAATAATCAATATCCCAATGATGGCATCCACATGTGTCTGTGTCATGACCTCTTGCCACCACTTAAAACCAAATCTAAAGCTAGCCTGGATCGCTATTGGGAAGCCAAGAGGTCATGTGACCATGATATACTCGTAAGCCCAAAAGTGCAGGAGGTGGCCCACACACAAGCTATATCACCATCACTAGCTGATCCCCCATAGCTCCTTATATAACTGAGCTAAAAACACTAGAGCCCATGCAAAAATTGTCTACTCCCCTATCATGTCTGCCAACACCTCAATCATCAAGATCAGGAATCTCCCTCCCTCTGCATCAGGAAGGGTGTATACAGTGATGCTGATCATCATCAAGATGGCTAATCGATGCTCATCCTCATTTGCAGCATAAATTGGCTCATAGGTGAAACTCACCGAATGGTAGGTCACCTCAGCAGCATGCTCTCCAAACAGTGTAACCATATGAATGTCATGCTCCTCTCTTGAGCATGCATATAAATCTACCCCATGTATCGGTAACCACAAAATCTGATACACATCCTCTACTATCATAGTCAACTCCCCAATCGGTAGGTGAAAGGTGTTGGTGGTATGATCCCACCACTCGATCAATGCCACCATCAAACTAACATCTCTGGCAACTTGGCAATATCACTGCAACCCACTGAGCCCTATAACGGCCATATGTGCCCACTCCTCTCCTATGATGTCTTGATGCATCCACATCAGCAATGTAAGGAGATGATCTCATAGCGTCAATGTCTGCCTAGCCTATATCTAACCAACACACACGCAATAATGTTAGTAAATGTTATGCAAACAACTACCAACCTCTTTAACTCTTCTTCCCTTTTTGGGAGAACTACATTGGCTTGAAGCCCTTAAAATAGGGGCTATGTAGGTAGCAATCAATTGACATGGGGTCTTCTGAGGTTAGCTCAAACATTCATTTGTTTGTCTACCTAATGGACCAATTATCTAAACCTTAGGCTCATTGCCTACCTTAAACCCTAGGCTCACCGCCTATCCTAAACTTCCACACCCAAGAGTGCATCGACATGACTTCGGCCCTCCAGATTATCATTTTCAACCTTTCCAATGCTTAAACAACCTTCAATAGGCAATTGACATCAGTTAGGGCACTGACGTTGGCATCTCATTTACTAACATCGGTGGCCAAAAGCAACCGATGTCAGTCATCTTGACCAACATCAGTCACTTTGTCAACTGACGTCGATAGCACTGTCAACATCAACGATTGGCTCGGCCCTAGGGTCGAATGAGGTGAGCCCTAAAAATTAGCGCTTCCCCATTTCACCCCAAAACACCCCTAAAGCTACATAAAAAACCCTACCTAACCTACCCACCCTTCCAATAACCCCCCTCAATCTATCGCTACAAACTCAAAAAATAACAAAAATAAACATCAAATTCAAAACCACTCAAAAATTCAAATCAAACACCCTACCTCATCTTGTCATCCCTACCAAGGTGTTATAATAGGTGCCAATGGTGGTGCTCCTCTTGTAGGGCCTCCTCTGGTGTCTGCCATCTCCATCTACCTCATCTCCTCAATCCAATCAATGGTGGCCCACAATGCTCCCAAAACCTCACCAACACTCCTCACCACTCACAACCTGACACTTAGCACTGCTGACATGGACAAATTGGAGGTCTCTATCACTCAAACACTTAGAGCTCTCTTTTTCAACACTTCAAAAGTCACAAATGAATTTTGGTGGGTTGCCAATCTACTTTCATTAGATTTTTCAGGCCTTCGATGTCAACAAAGTCATGCCCTAAGCCACCGACATCGATTGATATATACCAACATCAGCAATATATGAATTTATACTTACCGACATCGGTGACATAAAAACATAGGTGTTTTCTAAACCTGCCTAAAATCATGACCAAACAACTAGCCCAAACTCTGTAGAAGTCACCTTAGACTTCTCATAGGGCACATTGGAGATCACATACATCTCCCTCTCCACAATAAACAACACTTGAGATCACTTATATGTCAGCCCAACTCGACAAATGACCTCCGAGATCGTGACTATCTCCTCAGACCATGACCACTTTTGAGACAAATTTGCCTTGGTTGTTTTGATTGCGTATGCTACCTCATGAGTAGTTAGAAAATTATACGCACCCCTCACACCTATTTTTGGATTGTGATTAAGTTGATCCCCAATATTTGTGACATTTTTGTGTTTTCTAAGAGCACTTCCTAGCTCGAATACTTGGAACATGATGCCCATTAGAGCTACAACTTTAATCAATCTAACCCAATCAACTACCACTAATAAGCTAGGGACCAGTTACTTTGATTTTAGTACTCCTCGACTATTGGAGCTATAACTTTGATCATTTTAACCCAATCAGCTACCACTAATAAGATGGGGATTGGTTACTTTGATTTTAGTCCTCCTCGACCTTGCCTGTGACAATTTGACCTACCTATCAAGTGAAGTGGTATACATGCAATCTCAACTATTACAAAATTCATACTCCAACCTCACCCTACCCATCCACTACCTATCAAATCAGCACCCAATTTCAGATTTCTTTCTCTCGATTTTTGCTTTGAGGGGGAATACCTCATTCCATCCCTGTGACAACCTACATCTATTTTTGTCTTGCAGTTTGTCAGAACAAACCATAAGACAAAAAGGGGAAAATATAGACACCAATATCATGTCAACCCCCCTTGGTCCCCTTCTAAATGTTAACACTCCTAACCCACACTTGCACACCTTATTAATTTAAAAAAAAACTACTTATTTTAAATTAATTACCTCACCTTGGACCCCTCACCTAGACACCTCACCCTAATACCATTTCTTAACCTGTGAGTCAGCCTAAGACTAGGTCCTCCAAATCTTAACTACCCATGACCTATTCTTCTCCATCTTAACTCCCTAACCAACTCTCGTGCCTCATAAGCCCTTATTTTGACTGTTCTACAATGGAAAAGGCACTTGGTGGGTGAAGAAATAGGCAATGAGATAAAAATAGCCCTTTTTCCTATTCTCTCTTTGCTGACATCGATCAACCCTCAGTCGACGCTAGTGGTATCACCAATGTCGATTACATAAGCCAAGCTCTAAACATTGAGTTTTCCCTACCTTCTTACACATTCACATGCACATTCTGATTCAAACACCAAAACTTGACTATCATTCTCTTGGCTACCAAAGCTCTGCACAAATCATTCCAGAGATTGGATTGAGAGACTGTATGAGGACCTTGAGCTACTGAATTAAAGTAATTCGTGTTCACTTGATTGGTTCACAAAAGTGATCATATCAACCACAATAGGAATCTCCTTTCTAACACCTCTGGGTCTTCACCCTATAAAGCTAAGTACTCTGGTCTTCATTTCAAAAGTTTTATAATATATTGTTAGTTAGTTTTCATTAATATTTCTAAATATTGTTGAGAGGCCCGACTTCTTCTATGGAGGGGCTAAAAGGCCTTCCCCTTATTCTTACCCTCTTTTCACACCTATCCTCTATCTTAACTCTTCCTCAGACCCTATTCACCTTCCTGTAACCCTGTATAAACCTCTAAATTTCCAAAAACTCCTCTGTCCACCACGAAAAATCCTAAAAGACATCCAAGGCCAATAGCCCCAACTGACATCAACAACCCAACCGATTTTGGCATCATTTACTTGACTGATCTCGGTAGACCCACTAATGTTGGTGACTATGTTTTGAATCAACAAACCAGAAACCTATCCAAATAGCCCATCTAGACTAGAAAGAACCTTTGGTCAAATTTTTATAACATTCTAAGACACACAGACTACAGAGAATAGGTACACAACATTCTACCTTTCCATTTCTTTAGTCTTTTATCATTTCTTTTTATACAACACTTTTATCTTTAAACAGTGGACTATCATCCCTTACAGAGCTTCACGCTTCCGAGACCGAGTGTGTAGTTTGGTAGTCCACCATATCCTCTTTTAACATTTTCCTTGTTTGAGTTTTATTCAAACTACAGGTGTTTCCTCCACAACCAAAGAGGAGCTCTGACAAAGCTTGGATACAATGCGCACTAAATCTAGGTAACATCAAACCCAAACCTCTTAACCTTAGTTTCTTCCTCATTTAAATGCAATTAGTGAAAATTTAGAGAAATAGGTAGTTGTACTTTGATGGTTCCAAAAGTTGGCTAGGAGCTGGTGGTGGGGCGATGTTAGTCTCCCCTTCAAAGGATAGGTACTTTTTAGCTTTCCATTTCCATTTCTCTTGCATAAGTAATGTTGCATAATATGATTCCCTTATCCATGGTCTAGAATGGGCAAGAAAAAGAGGGATCAATGAGTTGCAAGTTTTGGGAGATAGTGAGCTGATTGTAAATGAGGTGAAAGGCCAGAATCTGACCAAGAATTCCTTACTAAAATCCTACAAGCATAGGGTTTGGGACTTGGTGGAAGATTTACTCACTTTCAATATCACCTCCATTCCTAGAGAGTAGAACAAATAAGTGGATAGGCTAGCATTAATTGGTGCTCAATTTGATTTTTTAAGGGAAATAAGTCAAAACTATGGTTCACACCACTTGAAGGTGGTAGTTTGACCCTATGTCCCTGATAACATTTCAAATTGGTAGGTTTTCAAAAGTGACCAGCAAATAGCTTTCTTCTTGAAGGAGGAAGTTGAGTTCACAACATAGAACCCGGTAAAGCTATAGCAGCAATATGGCAACCAGATTATTCAATTCAAGAATAATAAGCTCCCTAAAGGTTTGGTCATGCTTGAGAGCATCTTCAATGGAGATGGCCAATTGAGAAATGACAAGGAATGCATCACAACTAAAGAGGAGAATTATAAAAGGGTTGAGATCTTCAAGGACAAGCTACTTGCATTTGGAAAAGTCTACACGATTCAAGAAAGGTGGGATTTCATTCTGTTGTGTCAGGAGTTTACTGATGTTTTTGCGTGGGATTATGGTGATTTGAATGGCTTCGACCCAAGACTCACCTAGCACACCATCAAATTAGAAGAAGGCACTAGGCTAGTCATGCAGAAGCAAAGACCTGTCAACCTGACAATTGAGCCCCTCATGCAGATGGAATTAGCCAAATTGATTGAGTCTAGAATTATATTTCCAATCAAACATTCCTCCTGGTTTGCCAACCTTGTTCCTGTTAGAAAGAAGAATGGAGAGATCAGGCTATGTGTCGATTTCAGAGACCTTAATAAAGTCTCTTTAAAAGACCATTATCCCCTCCCAAGCATGGAGTGGATCCTTCAGAAGGTAACAGGTAGTGATAATTTCTCCCTTTTGGATGGTTATTCAGGGTATAATCAGATTCTAGTGCAAGGCTATGACTAGCACAAAATGGCCTTCACCACTAAATGGGGAATGTTTGCCTACAAGAAGATGCCATTCAGGCTATCTAATGCTAGCGCTACCTTTTAGCGAGCCATGGACATGGCTTTTGGAGGCTTGATAAACAACAATGTGTTGGTATACCTTGATGATGTGACAGTATTCTCTAGGGAAGCAAGCCAACACATAGAACACCTCAAGCAAATTTTTGAAAGGTGTAGGGAATTTAGCATCTCTCTTAATCCAAATAAATGTGTGTTTTTTGTTTATGAGGGGAAACTCCTTGGCCACATTGTGTCCAATGAAGGCTTATCCATTGACCCTGAGATAGTTCATTCTATCTTGGAGATGTCCCTACCAAAGCATAAGAAAGGCCTACAGAGCTTTTTTGGTAGGATAAATTTCATTCAGAGATTCATTTTGAATTTCATAGAGATAGTCAAGCCACTGACCGCTATGCTGAGGAAGGATGAGGAGTTCAAGTGGACAACACAAAGAAAGGATAACTTTGAAGCCATCAAGTAGGCCATAACTTGGGCTCCTACTTTGATCAGCGCTAACTTCAATAAAGACTTCAACCTCTACACTTTCAACAATGAAGAGGTGATCTCTGCCATGCTTACCCAAGAAAATGGTGATGACCTCGAGAAACCACTTGCTTTTTTTAGCCAAGGGTTAGAGGATTTCAAAGTCAGATACACATATGTAGAGAAGCAAGTCCTGGGAGTAGTGCAGAGCTTGAAGAAATTCAAGTATATGTTGTCTAACAGTAAGATTCACCTCATGGTCCCACATCCTAGTGTCAAGGATTTATTGACCAATTGAGACCTAAATGAGAAGAGAGCAGGCTAGATCACCAAAGTGATGGAGTATGATGTAGACATTAAGATCACCAAGTTGGTGAGTGGAAGAGGCTTGTGCAAATAGCTTGTTGCACACTTCAAGCAAAAAAGGGAAGATAGCTTGCTAATTCATGATGCAGCCACTGTAGAGGAACTAGCTATCATAAAGGATTAGACATTGGACCTAAGGTGTTTCCTTATCACTGGTGAGTGCCCACAGGGTCTTGATAGGACTGAAAGAAGGTACTTCAAGCTCCAATCTCTCCCTTATGTCCTAGCTGATGAAGTATTGTTTAGGAAGGATCTCTTTGGGGTCCTTCTAAGGTGCATTGACCCAAACCAGGCTGATATGCTACTATCTGAGTTCCATGATGGGCCAACAGGTGGCCATTTTGCTCCTAGAGCTACTACAACAAGGATAATGAGAGCTAGCTATTTCTAGCCTACTCTTTTCAAGGACACCCATGCCTGGGTAAGAAAGTGCTATAAGTGTGAAATTTTTGATGGGAAAAAATGGTTGGTTGCCATGCCTCTACAATGTATTCAGGTGGAGCAACCATTCATGCAGTGGGGCCTAGATTTCATAGGGATGATCAATCCTCCCTCCAGTGCTAGACACAAGTGGGTCCTGACTGCCATGGACTACTTCAAAAGGTGGGTGGATGCTATTGCTCTGAAAGAAGCAAATGAAATTGAATTCTTGGAGTTTTATGAGGACCTGGTAATAAGATTTAGGGTCCTGACCACCATAATCTCAGATAACGCCTTGGCTTTTTTGGGAACCAAAACAAGTGAATGGGTGCTAAGGTATGGTATATACCTCAGCACTTCATCTAATTATTACCCATAGGGTAATGGGATAGCTAAGTCCACCAATAAAAATTTGATTAGAATCATAAAGAGGACCATGGAAGAAAATCAAAGGACTTGGCATGCCAAGCTGAAGACAGCTCTATGGGCCAATCGAATCACTACAAAGAGAGCAATTATAAATTCTCCATATACGCTCATATATGGAAGGGAAGCTAAACTTCCCATCTCACCTCAATTTCCAGCATTGGACCTCGCTCGCCAGCTACAATTAGAAGAAGGAAGTAGCATGGAAGTCAGGCTGTGCGAGCTAATGGAGCTCTAAGAGACAAGGGACCGGGCTATGGCTTCTATGACCAGTCGCTAATAGCAAGTGAAGAGACACTTTGACAAGAAATCTTTGTCAAAATATTTATCTAAAGGAGACATCTTGAAATGGGATGAAGATTGAGCTAAGCCTGGAAAGCATGCAAATTTTGATGCCCTATGGAGTGGTCCATACAAATCACTCAGTGCAAGTAGCATAATGCATTCCAACTCTCTAGGTTGGATGGTGAATAATTGTATATCCCAGTTAATGGGATACATCTAAAGCATTGCCATTGAGTCTCCTTTTATTTGTATATATTTTCCCTTGTTTTCTTTCCCTATTTTCCCTAAGTGTTATTGCAAAAGTAGTAGTTTTTTTAGTCTTGTGTGTGTTTTCATTTCCTTGGAGGTAGATCTTTGTGACTAGTTATAGATTTATTAGAGCTATTGCTAGTTTTTCAAGTTACCATCTGACTTCATGCCCAATGGGTTGCAAGGCAACTAGTCTCTAAGCATAGTAGGCATGCTTCCCCTAGGAGTTGCCAATTTGTTGACCAATTTTTTTCCACAAGCAAAAATTTTGGTCCCCTTCTTCCCTTGCTATTCAATGCCAGTCATTTTCAAGTTGCATAAGTTCATGCCATGGTTCTTCGCCTTGGTTTAACACTTTGGTTCAGATCCTTGGTTCAATCAGCACTTGGTTCATCCATCTTCAAATTCAAACATCTCGATTCAACATGGTTAAACCACTTGAACCATTGAACCATTTTTAGTTTAATGGCTTGGTTCAATGAGCTTGGTTCAAAGGGAGTGGTTTAATCATTTGGTTCAACTAGGTGGTCCAGCAGCTTCAAGTTCATCAACTTTTTTTCACTTGGCATTGACACGCAATGGTTGAACTGCTTGAGCCATTAAACCTTTTTTTGGTTCAACAGCTTGGTTTAGGGGTATGCCCAGTTGGTCGAAGGGTATTCTAATGTTCAAATTCCCTTGCAGAGGGCAGGCACTTCAAACAAAAGGAAAAAATTGGGTAAGTTCAAAATTTATTTAAGTTGAAATTTGTTTAAGTCCCAAATTTATTTAGACAAAAAGTCCAAAGGAATTTGGGCCGCAGTTCAAAGTGAGGCTGGGAAAATATCCATGGACAAAAATTCCACGAGAAATCATCTGTAGACAAAATGTCTGTGGGAAATCATCCGCAGACAAAATGTCTGCAGGAAAACATCCGCAAACAAAAGTCTGTGGGGAAATTATCCACAAACAAAAGGTCCGCAGGAACCTGGGAGGCAATACAAAGGCAAAAGAATGACTCACTGAAGGCCCCTGAAGGGTAGGTGCCCTTGTACAGAACTCTTAGCCAATACAAAGGACACTTTTAAGGGCTAGAGGGTCACCTTCCCTTCAGGAAGGTGCTAAGACAAAAGCAAAGCCACAGAAAGCCAGTGAAGGACCTGATGACATTTTGACAAGGATGAGGATGCCCCAAAGGCTATCAAAATTAACAAATTAGATTAGCCATTGGTTTTCAAACCAATGATGGCCATGTGAATGCCAAAATTAGTGTAATGAAATAGTTGTTTGCTTTCAAACTAAAGATCACTAACCATGAGAGCCCAAAATGCAGTGACCCACCAAAAGTTTGCCCTTAAGGGCCGAAGGAGCCAGAAGAGACAAGAAAGGGAAAAGACAAAGTGACAAGCATGGAATAAGCAATCAGATAGTCCAAATTTTGAAGGGAAGAACTGATTCAAGGAGTGACCCCAGCAGGTGAAATAGTAGCTACAAATTGACCATTTGAAGACATGAACGGCCAACCGTGCACCCCTTTTCTCCATTTCATATTTATGAGTAGACAAGCTGCATAGGTGCCTTCAAAAAGTAGCCTCAATTAATGAGAAAACATCACAGCCATGTCAAAAAAGTGCTTGAAGTCAAAGCCAAGGTCAACACATCATTTACTTTTTAGGCAGTTTGCTCTTCCTAGTGAAGGGATGCAATAGGCCACTTGTAAAAAGGGGCACCAAATGGGCCTCATTTCTTCTCCTATATATTTATGACTTGTCATTTTGAGAGGGATCTTCCACATTTTTAAGGTGTAGCCCTGGCAAAATTTCACCTAAATCAATAAACGCATTTTTTACCTCTATCTTAGATAGACATTTATGTGTATGTCCTGAGTGTTAATTTGTGTTTAGTCATTATTTCTTGATGCTTTCATAGTTTCAATACCAACATATCTATTGTCTATAAAGTGCCTTTTCTATAGCTGGTAAGGAGAGTTCTATTTGGAGGTGTAGAAATAAAAGGAATTTACCTTGCAGTGTGTCTCTCACAGCACCTTTGGTGAACCTCTACTCTCTGTATTTTCATTAAAACCTCCCTATCAAGCGTTTGCAATCTGTTCCTTTTTCCAAGTGTGGAGCGTATATATACATTTGGTTGGTTTTATGTGTGGATGTGAGAAGGTCATTTCATTTTGGTGTATCACCTCCTTAGAGTAGTTTGTTTTCCTACAGCTTTCTCCCTTTTCATCCCCCCATTATATATTTATATATATACATGTATTTGTACTTGGTAGAATGAATATGATGCATCAAAGGGAGCTAGCCCTTATCTAGATACTCTCCCCTCTAGCTTCACCACTCCCACAGGCGAGAGGGGAGTTTCCATAGTTGTGAGGAGAAGGCAGGAGCTCGGCCTCCTGCCATGGGTGCAATCTTTGATGTCAACACTATGGTTGTGCCACATGGAATTATCATGGAGCTTAAGGTATTCAAGGATTATTAATGTCATCAACCTTATACTTCCCTGATCTCTAAGATCATGCCATGTGGGTTGATCTTAGAGCTTTGGTCCCCATAATGAGTATTGATTTTGGATATATATCAATTTGCCTAGGATTATATGATGGTGACAAGCATCACAGTCACATAATCAAAAAACTTCTAAATATTTATCCACTTTATAATTATTTATTTTTCTCTTATTATATACGATCATGCCATGCATCATGATCTTGGGGTTCCTTTACCTTCAACACTTAATTAATTTTACAATTTTTCATTTTTGTACTTTTGAGTTAGATACGAACCATTGATACTACTATGTGGTGCCATTGATTTGAATATTATATCATAGGCCCACATTATTTTAATTAACCCTCTAAGTTTTTAGTTTTCATGATGATACCATGTGGCATCATCAAGGGCCTTCATGACTCTAGGATTCTATGGACTACTACTTTGTTTTTGAGATTTAATTTCCCAATCTACTAACACATAGATGGCTCATAGAAGCTTGGGATATTTTAGGACATTGAACTATTGACTACCTCCCTCTAAGCTTTGGGTTTTTGAGATGTATCCACTTGGCATAATTGCATATGGTCAAGGCTCAAAATAATTTTATGAATTTTTAATATTTATTATCTTTTACTAAGTTGTATATCTTCAAATTTTTACCACATATCATGTTTTTATAACTATGATAATTTTCCAATATTTAAAATATTCTCAACTTTGGTATTTTCTCTTAAACTTTGACTATTGATATACATTCATAGTCACTATCATGAAATTTAGGCTCAACAAGACTTAAAAACTATAGAATCACCCTCCTAAGATATAAATTCTTAATATGTAACCATGTGTTACAATCTCAGTAGTTTAGGGCTTGAAAGACTTTAGACTACTCATTGCCTCTAAAAATCTACAAATCTCTAAATTCATAATTTAATGACACATGGATAAGTCTTAATGCTTTGGGTCATGAAAGTATTTTTTTAATATGTAAATGTGCCCATATAATTCAAATTTTTTGGGTTGTTTATATTTCACCACTTGTAATAATCTTGGTTGCCTAGATAGTCTAAGAAAATATATAGACCAAGACAAAATAAAAGACTTGGGAAATAATTAATAAGTTAATAAATCCTAGAAAAGCCCAAAAAAATCATTATTTGAATTTCATAAAACACTTAGAATAATTAATTTAAACATAAATAAAACTCAAACAATCATGAAAGCAACCAAGTAAATACAAAAATTAGATTCAAAAAGTCAAATTTAAAATGACAGAAAAAAAATTCTTGAAAATGACTAGTTCAATAACTTGTGATTTGAAACCTATTAAAATAAATAGGTACCCAAATATTTAAATAAACTTGTTTAATATTTAATGAAAGATATTTTTTTGAATGTCCCTTCTTCAATTTAATCTATGAATCAAAGCTTCAAAATTTCAAAATATGACTTTTAAGTGGACAACGATCAAAATAAGCTAATGTCTAGAAATTTAAAAGTATGTTTCTCAAAGGAATAATATTATAAACCCATAATGCACCATTAAACTTAATATTAAAATTACATGAAACAAAAATAAATAATAATGAACAAAATCTGATTTTACTGAAAGCAACCTCAATTTACCAATTCATAACCCTTAAACCTAGACAAATATTGTTTAGTCATTTTGAAAAAATGTTCAAGTGAAGGTAGATTAAAATAATTAAAAAATGTTTATGAATCAAATTATACACTTATATATTTTGGTAGTAGTCATAAATGTAACCATTCCATTAGGAAAGAACAAAAAAACACCACTATATTAAATTAATAGGGTCCCCATGTGAGATTTTTTGTATGGGGTGTGTTGTACCCAACAAGCCATTTGTTGATCAAGTGAGATGCAACACCATGTATAAAACCAAATTGATAAAAAAAAATTGAGAACCATGGAAAATGGATGTTTTATTTAAAATTATTTAAAAGGAGTATGGAAACAAATAAAAAAATTGGATGAGAAAATACTGGAGTGGAAATAAAAGTAGAATCAATTATTTATTTTTCTCTTTTCAAAATTTTGATAATATAAAGAACAAAAAGTTTCAGAATCAAAAGAGAATGAAACAAGAAAATAAGGTTAGATATTGGAAGTAATTTAAACTAATAAAATATTTAAATAATTTAAATGAAATAGACTATGAAGAGGGGAGATAATTAATGACTATGTAGACACAAAAATAAAGGAGGATCATGGTAAATAAAATGAATGGGAAAAGATAAGAATAATTTAACAACAGGGAATTAATTAGAAGAAAAATTATTTGATGATGTGTAAATTTAAATAATGATGTAATAATTATATACCCTAAAAAACATTTGTTAGTTATTATACCAGAATTTGTTTTGGAGAATGAGTTACCAAAAGAAGACTATGGTTGTCAATTTTTACTTTACATATTTATAAAACATATTCTACAACTATTTACCATTATGGATAAAATATAAAAAATAAATACAAATAATTTAATTTTAATTTAATATATTAAACTGGTTCATTACAGTCCCATGAGATGAACTATGATAGTTGATAGATAAAAATTTAGAAAGTAGGGTGAAAATATAAGTTAACATAAAATATTTGGAATGTGTGAAAAGAATATTAATAAAACTAGGATTGTGTAAAGAATATAATTTATTATACTAATTATTAATATACATATAATAAAATTAATAATTTAAATATATATGACTCATTAAAATGAGTTTGTATTGATACACATTAAACTATGGTAAAGCTAGTCTAGATTGGCCATCAAGATATTGGAGTGGTTGTTGACCAAATTTGATTTTTTGGTTAGGTTGGGGCACCCCTAGGTAAAAAATTGATTTTATACATTTATATGGGGTTTAATATGAATTTAATGTGGTTTATTATAGTTTAATTGATGTCAACTAATGTTATATTGGACATGGTCAATTAGTTTCTATGTTCACTTATCATTTTAGGTCATTTTACAGGTCAAAAATGTGTATTTAATGAGTTATACAAGTTTCTTGGGAAATTTGAAGGTTTAAAAATATGATTTCATGTTACATGTGTCTTAGGAATTCCTAGGTAATTTACACAACTGAAAATTGGTAGGTTGTTCAAAAGAAAGGGTAGTTTTTAGTGAAAGGAGAACAAAATGGCACTTGTACAACCTCATTAGGAAGTGTGCCACTTAGAAAAGGTTTAAATGTGACTCTTAAGCTTCCCCATGCTCATTCCCATGATTTTTTTGATCTATAATTTCCATTTTTAATCCAAAACCATTCCACACCTTTCTTGGCTTTCTAGACACACAAAAGTGACCTTCAATTTGTTACTCCATACGGACAACTCAAGAGGATTCAACTCAAACGCCTTGGGGAGGTTGTATTAAAATTAGATACCTTAATTTTAATATAATTATTTTTAATATTAATAAAATATTCTTTATAAACCATTTATAACAAGTTGGCTGTGAAAATATGATTACCAATCTATATACCCTATAGGTTTCAACTTGGTTTGGGAAATTCCATACAATCTAGCTACTGATGTTTCTTCTAGATGATATTTAATTATTCTTACAATTTTCCCCATTCTTGGTTTCATGTTTATGGTGTTTTAATGAGAAATATAACTCACTTTCCAAGAGGTGGTCACCATGAGTAGTTTTAGTCAATTTTCCACTTACATGAGTTTGAATTCCATGTAGAGGATTTCTTGTGAATATGATATGGTGTCTTTTCCATGTTTCAATTCCATGGGGGTAACCTCCTTATAATTTTTGGTCTCACAACCCCAAATTTTGATCAATAACCCATGTCTTCACCATGTGACCTCAGTCATGAAATGCCTCTATCTACTTTATTCCACGTATATGTAAGTGATTTTCATATTAAGATATATATATATATATATATATATATATATATATATTGGAGCTTATTTAAAGGTTTTACTGATGTAAATCATGTACTTGATATTTTTTAGTGATTTTAAAGTGTTTTGAAGCTTTTCACAAACATTTTTTTCTCCAATTCCATACCTTGCATGTATAATATACCCAATGCACACCTACAAGGCCTTTTGTTGATGTCATTTTTGAAATGGTAGAAGGTTTAATGTGTGTCCCAACCTCTTGGTTTTTTTATAATTGCATTATTATGTTGGATGAAAGCATCAAAGTTCATATTCATGGAAGGTTTTCTTATTGCTCATGTTCAACTCATTATTTGTGCACCAAATACTCACCTATAGGTGGTTGAACAAGAGACCAAACTATTTGTATGGAGATATTTAAATATATTGACACCTCCTTGAATTATTAGTATGATAAACAAGTCATGAAAAACTAACATAAGATGACAAAATAGAAAGAAGGGTGAAACCATGTTGGGAAAGTAGAAGACTGAGTTTAGGGATGTTTTCCCTAAAAGGCCAAAATAAAGGTCAAGAGGATTTTTGTGATTATCCTAAAACATGAAGGTAAAATTATTAAAGCATATAACTTGGCCAATTTTTCATCCCCTATCATAGAGAGGAACCATGCCAAATATGGGGGTATAAATGTATGAAGAGGATGAAGTTTTAGAGTCTCAAACTTGCCAATCCATGACTAATTCCTTTGAGTGGCATCTACAGGACTAAGTCCTAAATGGCCTTTATCCATACACTATGAATATGTTTACAAGGATTAAATTGAAAATTCATGGAACCAAGATAATTAAAGGAGAATATTATATATTTTTATTTTACCTCGCTTGCACATTCTCAGTTCATACACTATGGAAATAGGCACCTACAATAGGGTAGTTTGACAATGAGTTGTTAAATAATACATAGGTGGTGATTTAAGGCATGAAATGTGAATAATAAACATGAAATATATGTTGGGATGATCTCATTTTTAAGTGAAATCCTTCAAACACCATGGCCAGGTCCCAATGAGATAGAGGACACCTACAAATAGGTCAATAGGTAGGGTGTCTAAGCCTAATAGGGGTCAAACTCATACACAACCAAAACATGATACAAATGGAGCTTATATACTTACCAATGACCTATAAATATGGTAATAGGCATAATTTATGTTCCAAATTTAATTTAAAGTAAATAAACAACTATAAATCCATTTTCATCATCATTTATGCCCCTATAAGTTGGTTTTAGGTTCATCTTGAAAGGGAAGCTTACAACTTTGGGAAATGGACTTCATTCCAAGCATGAAGGTAAGTGAAAGTATAAAATGGTATAGGTAGCTTAAAGGAATGTTATTTTCTTTGATTTCAAAGCTCAGAGCATAAGGAAAACACCTACAAGACCCCTCAGTTAATTGTAGTCAACTATAGTTGACTATGAGGGGCAGAAAGTAAAGTAAACTAGGCTTCTTGAGATGTTTATAACATGAAGATGAAGTAAATGGGATAAAATAGTATGAGATGAACCTATGAAACTATAAAATTATTTCAAATAATTTTTCCAAGATAAATCATGCATAAATTACATACAATCATAGTCAAAAGAGGACGCAGTTAGATAGGACTCATAAACAATCATTTGAGGATGTATCTAAGGGGTGGTTAAAGCTAAGTCTAAACATGAATTCAAGTCAAAAAAATATTTATATGGAGCTAAGGTAATATATATAGGTTTATAACATTTATTCTGAGCCTGACTCATATAAGACATCCTAAAGGTATCACCTCTAAAGGTAGAACATAGTCAAAAGGACACTCAATCCTGACTACATAGTTGTATGGGGAAGTAATGGAAGTTTTAAGTAATTAATGGGTATTTAGACTTATAAATTATGACCATTTTAGTTTTTATAAGCTCTTGATAATGGAAAATAAGTAGAGATGAGGATCCCAATGATGCAATACATAGTCTACACTAACAAGCCCTGCATAGTCCAACTCCCATACAATATGCCCTAAGGTTTGAAGGATTTAAGGAGCCTATTGAAATGATAAATGGCTTAAAACTTGTGGATAATGTATTTACCACTTGAAAAATATTCTCATATGATTATTTATTCTAAACAAATTGGGTAATTACCCTTTGTTTTGTCTCATATAGAGGGTACTTTCCCCTTGCATGAAACTTATAAATCTTGAGAGATGGGTAAGAAGATGAAGCCAAAATATATTGGGAACTTTTAGAGAGGATTGGGAAGTTTCATAACAACTTAAAATACATTTAAGACACCTCAAAAAGGAATTAATCTCAACAAGATGGCTTAAACATTCAATGATGTACATAGACCTAGTAAGGATAAGGCCTAGAAGCCAAATAGTAGATCACTTCTAATTATAGATACTATTAAGCCTTATCACTAATTTTTAAATTATTTTTGGATGTATATATAGGTGTTATATCTTTTTAATATAGATAACTCATCAAAAAGTCTAGTTTGGGCATAAGTTGTAGTCAAACCTCCATAAGCATGACTAGGCATAGTTTCAAATGATGAGTTTATTTCAATTATAACCTTTATAAATAATTATAATTAATTTTAAAATGTACATGGGGTCTAAAAATATGTTTTAAATCTTCAAAAAAATTAAAAAAAAACTTGTAGAATCTATTTTTGGCTCAAAAACCCTTTAGGCATATCAAAATAAAGGAAACAAACTCGATAGGCTAAGTTTGAGCACTCATATCTTTCATGAGGAATTATATGGATGAGTTATGGGATGTTAATAGGGTAAATAAAATCTTCATTTTTGAATTTTTTTTGCAACTCCAATATTAGGTTTTTATGAAATAACTTAAGGAAGACAAACTGCTCAAAAACCCTCCAAAACCCTTATAAAGACTAGTTTGAGAAAATGGAGTTGGAAATATAATTTTATGGCACATTTTCAAAATGAAAAATATTTTACCTTAGAAAATAATCCTTAAATATACTTCACATGTCAAATATGTATATGGACCTGTAAGGACATGGAAAAAATAAGCTATTTGTTACCTTTTTTGTGTTATACAAGCTACAAGATGAGTTTAAAGGTGAAACCAAGTTTGTATTGAATATATATACTTTTTATAACTCTATATGGTAATTTAATTCCAATTATAAACTTCTAATTGTCTAAACTAGGTGCTTCAACTCAGCTAGTCAAAACACGCTTAATGGATAAGCTAGGGAGAACTGGGAAAACTTTAATTGGATGGATTTTTAAGGTGTCCTTGATGATTATAAGTACATGTACATAATTTATACATTAAATTTAATAAATTTTATGTATTTTCATGATAAAGTGATCTCATTTTGGAATCCAAGTGTGTAAGGTGCATGAAAAGAGTGTTTTTTGGAATGCAGATGATAATTGGTCCTTTACAAGTGATTTTAGATGACCAAGTCTTCAACCAATTAATTGAGAGGCATGTATGATGTCTTTAAACTTTATTACAATCATTATAACTAGTCCCAATCAGTTATAAGGCATTCAAATATGGATAATCATGTAGGCAGTTTTTTTGAGCCATAATGACAAGTTTTTTGCCACTTTTCATGAAGTTTGTGACTTGGATTGACAATTTTAGCTTATAAAATTTCATGGATCATAAAAAATCCTCTTAAAATGCACAATTATATCCTTAGATCATATTTAAAAATGTCCTTGTGACCCTTATACTTATCTCTTATTCTCTCTCTCACAATTTCTATAAGAACTAGCCATTTTAGCATTGTATTGGATGCTCCACCTAGGTATGGTGAAGCCTTAATCAAATGTATACCTTTTTATAAATAATAAAAATAATTTTTAGCTCATCCATGAATATTATTAATGTGTTCATTTGTAATATTTGATTTTTCATAAGTGAAGACTATGGATACCTTAGCATGATTTGTCATTCTTTCATCCTATTTATAGTTGGAAAGATTCTTATTATAGGGCATGTGAAGTGTTTTAGGAGATGTCAAGGATTTAGTGAGTTAGTATTTTCGTTATTTCCCTCATATTCCTCTTGTCTAGTTCTCCTAACTTTACACATTCATCCATAACCTCGTACTATAAAATTGATGTGAGAAGATGAAGATTGGGGAAGTGTCTATTTAGTTTGTCCTTTGATTTCAAGTGTCATATGAATATGTTCAGATTTCATCATGTTTTTTGGTGTATCACCTCCCTTAGATTAGTTTTCTTTTAGTTATCCTTTTTCCTTTTCACCCCCAAATTTAGTGGTAGTTTTAATCTAAAGTGTTATGTCAAGGGAGCTAGCCCTATCTAGAGATTCACTTTATTCCTTAGGCTACCCAGAAACCTAGAGGTGATTCTATTGTGCCACTTGGAAGAGGAGAGATTTTCCATCTCCTCAAAGGGTGAAAATCCAAGTGAAAATAGTGGTTTTTGTAAAAACTTGTAAACTTAATGAGTTATGTAATACCACACTTATCCAGACATTATATAATCCATTTCTTTTGAATATCATTTGAAATATTAGCATATCCACCATTGTTTTAGAAAGTGAACATACTAAGTCAAATTTGGGTTAGTTAAATGTATAGATATCATTCATAGCCTACATACTTGATAAATAATGAGCTAAAACTATTAATTTTATTTATTTATTATCACATTTATATAATATATATCATATAGAGTTATTCCTTAAAACTATTACACATGAATGTAATCATTATCCATTTATAAAATAATATAGAAATAACTGCATAAAAAAGCATAAAGTATACAAAAATAAGAAAACTTATTATTTATTCATTAAATAAATTTTATTAATAGATAAATTCATGTAATATTAATGAAGTAACAATCACTTATAATTTTATAAGTATAACACTAATATTTTGTTATATATATCTCTCATGTGAAGTAAAGGGGGATTTTATAGAACCAAAGCATCACCTTTAAGTTATATTACATAAATGTGTGCCATATTTGTGTGAAATTTATATATTTAGTGATCCTAAATAATTAAAATGAATGGTTAAATTATAATAAATATGTTGATCTATGATAATGATATATTATCTCCAATAATGGTTAATCTTGATGTCTTCTTCTAATGGACTTGCTTTAGTAGGTTGACCTATTTTTTTTTCTTTTGTGTTATGTGATCTAGACAAAATACTACCTAATCCTAATTATCCTTGTTCCATTTTTACAAAAATGTGCCACCATATGTGTACCCAAATAATTTTTCAAATCCTTTTTGTGTTCTCCCATTTCTTTAGGTACACTTTTGTGACCTTGTCCTCACACTATTTTTAGCACTATTGGTCTACCTCTCCTTCACTCTATTAAAATTGTGTGCATACTTTATGACACACTATTATTCATAAGTTCACATTATAATAGTTGGAAAAAAATATGTATAACATCATCCCAAAATATACCCTCAAATAATCTTATTATTGATTCTAAAATAGTAAAAAATTCAAGCCCATCCTTTTAGATCTCTTCTTCAAGACTACTCCATATTTCCAGTGCCACTTGGATTAACTATAATTTATTGGATACTTTCATTACTAAACATTTGAGTCCAAGGTGTTTATCCCAAAGTTATGTAACCTTAAATTTGGTTGAATCTAGGTCTATAGTGAATATCTTAAATACTTATCCAAGGGCACTTTCCTCATAAATAAATTTACATTGAAGAACATTATAATTCTCCTCTAGTTCTTTCCACGTTTTCTCTTTTTTCCCCCTCAAATATTTTGTCTTTGAGAAGTTAGGTTATATCAAATTTATCTTTATTTTTTTATATTTAAATTTTTTTCATCTTATTTTTGTTTTTCACTAAATATTCATATATTGACCACTATTATTAGGAAAAAAAACATTCTCAACCCTTACTACCTTGAGAGGGAGCTCATTAGCATATTTTTAAAAAAAATTAGATGTTCAAAAAATTTAAATACAGTTTTATCCTTCTCTATCATGTCACTCTCACCTACACCTTTATGTTGTTGCCAACATGCCCCATTTTCATATTTTATTATTAAAACCATATTTTATCTTAAAAAATCCATGTTTAGGTTTTGTTTTAAAATGATTTAGTCCAAGTCTAAATTGGATTTCATTGTCTTAAGTTTGATTTGTTTGTTTAGAATGAAGTCTTGATCTGATTCTAAGCTGGTTAAATGTTCTCATAGGTATTCTAGTAAATCATTTTATACTTTAGTCTAATGGTTTAAATGGACACATTTATTTAAAATATTTTATGCATATGTATAAATTTTAGTACTATAATAATCAACAAATTTATATATTGAATTTATGGATTAACTAAGATAGTTTATTTTTCCCAAGGTTTTTTGTTCTTCATAGGAGTGTTCTAAACCCATAGGTCTACCTTAACAAATATTAATTTATACATCTCATAAATATCCCCCTACACTATGATTGAGTTTTCATACTTAGTGATATTGCCAAAAGTTTCCTCACACAAACCATCTATATACATCTTTCTTTCACCTAAAGTAAATATCAAATTTAAGATGAGTAATGAATTAAAATTCCAATTTTTAAGTCCCTAAATTCTAATTCTAATGTTTAAGCACTATTGTGGCATATAATTACACCCTTTTGAGAGATTTCTTCAGGATCTCCCACTCCTAGCCATAATATTGGGATAACCTTAGGATGTGGGTATCCTATGATGAGGTTGAACCTCTAGATAAGTCTAGGTTCCTCTTCGTAGTTCACCTATACTAATGAATTTTCTTTGAAAAGGGTTAGAAAGGGGGAATAGGGTTACTAATATATCTAAAATGGTGATTCACTAATTTGAATGAGAACTCACAAAAGCATGAAATAAACATAGATGAAGAATAAAACAATGCTTGATCACATGATCTCACAATCTAGTTAATTACATAAGTATTTCATAATCTAGGTTCACCAAGCAATGAATAAAAACAAAGAGGAATTATAAGACTTACACCATGATTACATTAATGGTAAAAAGAATAGAAGTGCAGACCTAAAACTAGCTTTAAAACACCTTAAAACATGCAAGAAAGAAGTATAATGGACATGGAAGATTCTCCTTCAAAATGCCATCATGCACAAGCTTGCTAAACACAGTTTGAAGGGAAGAGAAATTTAAAGAAAGTATTTATTCATTCAAGAGTTATTTCATACAAGTTTTGATAGATTCTAGACCTATCAAATAAGAGTCTCTTATCTCCAAAAATATGAGAATTGTTAGAGAGAGTTTTAAAAAATTGGAAAAATTGGTGATATATGAGAAGAGGGGAAGAGAGAGGGGAGTGAGAAAAACAATGATCAATAAATGAGGTCCAACTACTTTGATGGAGTCCTAACCACATTTTTATCAATTATCATTAATCATACCTCCTAATTAGCCATTAATTAGCTCTAAGTAGATCCAAACTATTGGCATTATGTTTATCATTGATGACAAAAGGGATATAATTATCACTATGGATGTCATTGATGTCAAGAAAATTAGTCACAGACAAGATTGATGGAGATAAGAACATGTTTTTTAATTTCATTAGTTGTAATATTATCATATAAATTTTTTATGATTTTAAAAAGACTATTTCTATTTGTTTGGAGAGAAATTGATAGAAGATCCATTATGGGTTTTTCAAGAGCATTTCATATATATGGTCTACAATTTTAGATGAAGAGAAATGAGCCCAAGAATGATTTATCTTTACTCTCAACCATTACTAGGGTTTATCCATAAAACCCTAAGGTTTTTAGTCATGGTATTCATAGTCTTTTCTATTTTTATTTTGATTGGATATAGGTGGGAACTAGTCACTTAAGTTATAACTTAAGCCTTTCTCATCATTGTGTAATTGACCCATTTGACCTATAATTTACCATCTTGGAATATTAATAGAATAATTTAATACTTACTAAAGTCTTCAATTTAATACTTGTTCTAGCTTGATCAATGAATAGCTCTAAATCATATGATGGAGATCTAATGGCACACACTAAAGTCAAATTATCAAAGCTACCTGAGAGTGAATGCATTAGTGCCAAGTGTCAAAAGCATGGGGAATAACAATGTGTAGAAGGAACATGTGAGTTCCAAGTATCACAAGAATGGGGATTGATAGTAAAGTGCTTAGAAGGCATGTGACAGTGCTAATTGTCATAAGCATTAGCTCTGACAGTAATGTGTAGAAGGTACATGAGGGTTCCAAGTGTCACATTCATGAGAACTAGTCAGACATAGATCCAATGAGTGTATGAGTATATCAAAGGATATAACCGTGAGTGCATGATCATGTAATGAATATAATTAGATCATGTGGATTTAAAGAGGTTAAAGTGTCTGATTTTTAACGAGTTTAATATTGAGCTACTTTAAGAAGATTTATGGTGTGTATGTGTTCCAAAGCATCAAGAAATAATGAGATAATATCAAGTGCTTAAATTTTAACTATAGACAAAGGTAAATTCCATGATACTTATGGAGATATAATGGCACATGGGATCTTAGATCAAAATATCAAAGGATGTGCTTTAAAATTGAAACATTAAAGTTCATAATCCCATAAAGATCTAATGGAATGTGTGAGCCTATTAGAGCTTGATCTGATAGTTGCATTTTAAAGTTGAGACATTTGAATGATGATCATCAAATAATGGTACAAAACTTAAGAAGAGTTGAGATGGTGCTCAGTTAGGGATTAGGTTCTTCCTTAGATTAGGTAATCTTAAATCAGGGGATTAGTGTCTCCTTAAGGTTGGTGCCCTTAAACATTGTAACCAATGAGGTTTTGACTATCAGGATAGATTAGAATAGTATATTATAGTAGTTATTCTCATTTTGGTTTTTCTCATATTGGGTTTTCCATGTACACATGGTGTTATGTTTGTTTTTATGTGTGTGATATCTACATATTTACACTAAAAGTGGAAAAGGACTAATTATAATCAATCTATTGATTCACCCCCCTCTCAATAGATAGTTATGTTCTAATAATTGGTATTAAAGCATTGGTTCATTAGCATAACCTTAATCAACTCAGGTAGAGCTTGGATGGTGAACACAAATGGCTAGTCAATAAGGTTCTTCCTCAAACAAAGCACATCTCTTTGATGGAACAAACTATGTATTTTGGAGCATTAGAATGGAACCATATTTATCTTCATTAGGGTTTGATGTATGGATGTCTATTTTAAATGGATATATAATGCTTTATAAAACTCTTATTGATCAGGAAACCAAGAAATCATATGAGATAAATGCAAGGTCTTTATTATCCTTTATGGATTATCTAATTCAGAGTTTATTAAAGTCATGCATTGTTAAATTATATATGATATATGGAACAAGTTCAAGAGCATCTATGAAGGTGATGATAAGGTAAAGCAGGCTAAGATATAAACATATAGAGGCAAGTTTTAAAGTCTTAAAATGAATTAAGAAGAGAAAATTATAGACTACATCATTAGAGTATATGAAATAGTCAATGCAATCAGAGGCATTGGAGAAGAGATGAAGGATTCATTCATTATCAAAAAGGTCATAAGATATTTGCCATCTAGGCATGATTCTAAAAAAATTGTAATAGAGGAAGAAATAGATCTAGATAAGCTCATTGTAGATGAGTTGTATGGAATCTTAATAACCTATGAGATGATAATGGGAGAAGCAAATACTTTCTATAGATAAGCTACATTCAAAGCATCCAAACATTTAAAAGTAGAAGCATCTACATTTGGACATGAGGAGACTATTTAAGAAGCCAACTTTGTCAAAAAATTAAGGTTTATAAAATACAAAGGTAAGTTACCCTTTAAATATTTTAACTATGGTAAGGTAGGACATTTTGTTGCTAAATGTCTTTATAACAAAAAGGATAACTCTGAGCAAGAAGATGATAGTAAAAATATGAAACCTCACTACTCCAATAAGAATAAATTATTTAAAAATAATAAGGGATTATACATAAAATAATATGGTGATTCATTGGATGAGTGTGATAGCTTAGATGATGACCATGATTGTGCCTTTGTGTCTAATGTAAATGAACTCTGATTAATGACATTAGAATCAGCTTTTGTGGTTCAAGAAAAAGAATAAGTTCATGACTTAGATGAAGAAGATGAAGGAGAATTGGATTTAGAGGGTGAACTCATTTGTGATCTAGATGAAATAAAAAATCTAAGAAAAGAGAACTCAAAGCAGAATAACTAGGTACAAAAAGAGATTGAAAACCTATCCAAAAATCTAGAAAAATCTGATTAGATGTTAGTTAGACTAAAGACACAAGTTGAAGAGGATAAAAGAATAGAAGATGTAGTCAAATTGTAAATAAAATCTAAATATGATGAATTCTTGAAGTTAGAAGTAGAGATGGTGTATTTGATGAAATAAATTGAAAAATCCAAATAATAAATAGACAAAAGTTTGAAGCTGATAGGAGGTTTAAAAATTCTTGATGAGTTAATCAACTCTCAAAATCCATCAAAAGAAAGAATTGGTCTTGGTTTTGAAAAAGGGAAAAGTCCCATAACTATTACATCTATAAACTTATATGATAACTTCAAAGTATAAGGAGAATTAGGAACAAAGAATGAAAAATCATGTAATAATGCCTCCAGAGATACAAAGATAAACATAAGCACTGTTAATATAAAGAAAGTTGAAGGAGAAAATAATCCTGAAGAAATGAAGAAGAACAATGAGTCAATCTCTAAAAAATAAAAGAAGATGCATAAGACAAAGGTAGTTGATGAAAATGGTTACATAAGGGTGAGAGACTTGAAGAAGCTAAAGTTAAGATGACCTCCTCATCCTACACAAAGAAATGTTATGACTAGGTATTATTCGTTTTTCTATGGTTATTGTTATACCTATAATTAGTTTGGTCATAAGGATATAAATTTGAGAGTTATACCTAAAAGGAGAAAAAAAATTTCGAGTGAAAATTCATTTTCACCCTTGTTAGATACAAATGTAATATGCTATAATTTCAATAATTTTGGTTACATAGATAAACAATGTAGAATAAAATTTGTAAGACCAAAAATACAAAGTGAAAAGACAAGCATGCCTCCCAATGTGAACAAGGGTTCATAAGTATATTAAAAAGGGAAAAATAAGACAAACAAGAAATTTAAGGATCTGTGAAAAGTGAAAGATCAAAAAGTTTCACAATCTATGATTGCTCAAACTACACTCCATGTCAAGGAACATAATTAATGGGTAATAGACATTGGTTGCTCAAAACACATGACTAGTGACAAGATCAAGTTTATCAAACTGAGTAAATGTAAGGAATGATTTTTCAGCTTGGGAGATAATACTATAGTAAATATCCATGGTAAAATAACCTTAAATATATATGGAAAACTACCTAAACATGATTTCCTTTATGTTGAAGGATTACCCATGTCATGATCTATCTGCTTAATGAGCTTGTCACATTGTGCTTTATCTTGATATGGCCTTTACGTCATTTAGATAGTCACTTGATCTCATTTATTTGGTGTCCCTTCCAAACATAATTGTTATAAGACCTTTCCCCTATGCCAACTTCTTTCTCTATCACCATTCCATCATTACTCCTAACTCTAAACACAGGTCCATTATAGATGAAAACCAATCCCATTTATTGGTTTTAATATATATAGTCTAAAATAAAGATATATAGCCTACCTAATCTCTTAATCATAAAAAAAACATGAAACATATGTCTAAAATATTTTGAGAGGTTGAATCGGGCTTTAATGGCAAGAGATGAATTTGCATGGTTTACTCGGGTAGCCTAGATTCATATTTGATCTTTCATTTATGCATTTGCCAACTTGGGTGGTAAAATATTTTATCAAAAATGTATACTTTCATGCATCCTCTTGGGATACTCATCTTATTTTAAAATCTAACCATTTTAAGCCTGGACATATATCCTCATCCTATGCTTTTTGGGGATTCTATCAAATCTACTCTATTTGTTTCCTTGAAAGTCTTTTAGTTTTAACCTTTATCATTTCCATCAATCTACACTCTAATCTCTAGATCATGTCACTTGATAGCCCCACATTGATCCTATGGACCCAGATATGAATTATTATAATTAAATGTGCCTTAGGCCATGTGGTGGCCTCATGTGCAATCTAGATTTTTGACTTCTTGACCTCATGTGCACCATCAATCTCCTTGACAAGATTGAATGTGCACCATTGATCTTGTTCATCTTGATCAAATGCACACTGTTGATCCTTTGATTTTCCTTAATCATGGCACTTGTTATTCTCATGTCTAATCTTAGGATTCTTTGACTTGTTGACCTTGAGCTCATCATTGATCTTTAGTTGAATGATTAAAAACATGTCATTGATCTTGATGGTCCCACTATATTGAATTATTTTCTATGCACTGTTTATATTTGACTTGATCAAGTAATATTTTGAAACTTGTTAGCTCTACATTCAACCTCATGATCCTTTTAAATATTTGAATTCAAATGGATACTTCTCATGGTTTTGACTTGATGTCCTTGTGCATGTCCCACTCTACTAGTTCAACTTTGATGGCTTATATCTTGAGATAGAGAAGTCATCAAGATACCAAATCTGTATAGGGTATTCATGAAAAAAATAACATCATGTCCATATAATTGTTCAACCTTGATCAACCTCCCAAGTACATTTATCAAATGGGTAACCAGACTGACTTGTTCATTCCTATATGACATACCATGATGGTTTATCTCCTTGACAATCATCAAATTCATACTTTAAACTTGCTCAAAGTGTTTTAAAAGCTTTGTGAGTGACTTATGATCTTCCCCTAAAGTCTATCTACTCTTTCCATAATTATATCATTCATCAACTAGAGCTATGCTCAGCTTCCTCAAACCATATTGACTCAAAGTTTCTTATGTGAGATAATTTTGGCCAACATTTATGGCAACCTTCTAGGATTGAAATCCTACTATACAAAAAATTAGTTACCTTATCTTATCCATTGGGCATATGGAATCATAGGATTTCCTATATAAAATATTATAAAACTTATAAAAGGTTGGCCCTTTCTTAAAATCTATTTTGAAGAAACAAGGACCAAAGAAACAAAACTAATAATGTGTCCAAGGCACTTAGGGAAGGGAGCACACAATAGAAAAGAAATGTGCACAAAGCTCTTAGAGGAAAGCATTAAAATCTAATCTAATATATAAAATATTATACAATAGCTACAAAATCTTTTAATAATAAGTATTTAAATGAATGTCATTGATTGGGATGGGTAATACCTCTCCATATGGCTAGATGAGATAAAAAGCATTATATTAATTGCATCCATGAATCAAATGAGGTCCACTCCAAAAGCTATCAAACTTGGTATGGTTACCTAGTTTATCCTGTTAGGATCTTGCTCTCCCTAATAAGAGTATATATGATTACCTTTGTATTAGCAACTAAACACGAAATTATACCAGAATGAATAAGTAACTAGAAATATGAAACAACACAAGATATGAGAGACAATACACAATTGTATTAATAATCACTTAGAAGAAAATACAATAAAGAAGATGCCACTTCTTCCACCTCAAAGGCTTGCCACACCTCAAGGACTTCTTCCCTCTCTCTCACGGTCCCAACACACGACTCCAATATAGAATTGGTGTTCACCTCTCCAACCAGTCAGTAATAATGCTGCCAGTACACCAAGTACACAACCGTACTCCATGTAGATCTCCCTACTCCTGCAATCAACCTGTAATCACTAACAGACCATACTCACCATGTAGATATCTCTACACCCTAAATAACCCTTGTCCTTGCCTCACCAAGTCCTTAAGATTCTTCAACTAGTACCCCAGTGGATCTTCTACCCAAACTTGCAAACCTACAACTCTCCAAGATCATACACACTCAGCACCCCTTTAGAACTAGGAGGAACACACCATGCTCTCTTCTCTCTGAAGGAGCTAATTTCTGCTCTCTTACTCTGTAGCACACGTTTACAATATAGCCTATGAGTCTATTATATAGATCTCATGCATACAATAATTAGACTTTCTTAATTACAATAATTAGACACGCAACTCAAGACTATAATTAGCCTTTAACATGTAAACACTCAGTTCAACTAACTAACTGTTCATGCAACAAATAGTTCTAGAACACATAGGCAATCGACATCAATCCCTGTCTGCCTGGAGGTGACCAACATCAGCCAACCCCCTATCGATGCCAGTTGTCTTTAGTTCACACCTGTCGATGTCGGTTGCCCTCTGCACTATACTCTGCCGACGGTGGTTTCCCTAGAACTCAGCAACCTCCTCCATGTCTGCAATAGTTGAAGCTTTTAGCTCCACAACCTAAAAATCTCCCACTTGGAGATAAATAGATACAACTATACATGTACCTATACACCATCTAATTTGTTTCCTGGCTTGTATCCCTCTTCAAGCTCCCACTTGAAGACCACCCACCACACACCCTGTGATGCCTTTCCTATCATCTGAGTAACCTGTCGCATCTAAACCTACAACTCCATGTAGTGAAGACCTTGACCCTACATAACAAGTTAACCTACTGCTAGTCCCCATCAGATACCTAAGAATCCACTGAACTACCCTCCAGTACTTCTTCCACAAATTGGCTCCAAACTCTCTGACAACTCCCACTACTTGGAAAAACTCAAGTCTACACCAGACCTTATGTGATTTCAAATCCTGTTCTAAGCTCAGCTTGAACTATCTAGCCCTTGGTGTGCTTAACAATTTTGCATCTTACGTAATGAATCTTGCCAACACCTTCTTCACATCAACTCCCACTTGAGACAAAAATATCCATGTCTCTCATGCCAAAGAATTTTCCTGCTCCCAAATCCTTCATGGCAAACCACTGAACTAACCTTACCTTTAGCTCAGCAAAACCATGTATGTACGAACCTGCTATCAAACCATCCACATACAGTAATAAGATAATGTCATGACTCATCATCCACCTGGTAATAATAAACACAATAGTTACACTAACATTGACTAAAGCCCTGCTTTGTCATCCACCTGTCAAAACCTGTACCACTATCCTACAGCTTCCTCAAGACCATATACCTTGGCCTTCTATCTCACATATCCATCCACTCTCTTCTTTAACTTGGGAATCCATCCATCTCTCAGTGCTTTCTTCTAGCTGACAACTCCACCAACAAAATCCTATTTGGTTCTTCTCCAAGGACTCACACTCCTCATCCATGCCAATCTCCCATTGTTTCTAGATTCTATCTGCATTGCCTCTTCACCTCTTCTTGGTTCTCAACCATCAGTAAGAAACTAGTAAGAAGGTGAACAATAAATATGAGGTCCACTTACCATTTCAATCCTCCATATGGGTGTTTGAGACTCCTTGATAGCTTGTTGTCTGCCTAACATCCATTCTAGTGACCGATCTCAGCCATCTCCTAATCTGTAACTGACTGACATCAGTTCCCTATGACTAACCCTATCTACCGACATCAGTTTCCTGACTGACGCCGGTGTACCTCTTGCCGATGTCAATCACTATATGACCGATGTCAATTCCTACTGCTCGACACCACCAACTCTGCTGATCTGCACATGACCGATGTCGGTGCCTGTCTGTTTGATGTCAATTCCTCCTGACTGATGTCGGTACTTGTGTTCTCCTATGAGTGATGACTTTTTACTTGCAAGCTCCTTTTGGGTCAAACCCTTGTCCATATCAACACAGCCCTGCTCAGAATAATTCAGTCCCCATATCTGATCTCTATCCGTCATCTCCTCCATGAACACCAAGGCTTTCTAGTTCTTAAGTTTATCAAAGATATCTGCCTTTCTCTTAAGAACATGCATTCCCTTCTTACATATGTAACCAATCCTACAAAGCCACATCTCTACAATAGAAGGTGAATCAGTAATATAATTAGATAGATAAAGGATACCTACTTTCTTACCACCATCTAATTCAAGTGCATCCGCTGTGAGAGTTATTATGCATCTCTCATCACCTAACTTTCTTGAAGAAATTAGACTCATCTCCAAGACTGGTATCTGCATGACCTCATTCAACACCTGTGTGTTATCTATTTGCAATTTCAGATTCACTTCCCCTTTGCCAATAATCTGACAAGGCTCACCAACTCCTAAATAAATCTCTCCAAAGTCTCCAAAGACATACCCATGAAAAGATGCTCTATTTTAGGCTGCATGGAAAGAGGCAAAAGAATCTATAAACCAAGATTCTACTTTATCTAGAGCAACCTGTGTAACAACTCCTACAACATCTGCTTCTACACTTGATCTTCTACCGGCCAACAATCTTCCTTTACCTGCTCTTTCTTTCTATCAATCAGACCAATCATGCTATTCATTTTCTCCATTCGTAGCTTACTTTTTTCTGCCATTGCTATACTCCCACTCAATTTGAAACCCCTGAGAGTGACCTGTAATCAACAAACACTAACCAGATCTAAACCACCTATTAGTCAACCCAACCAAAAGCTCTGATACCAACAGTCAGGATCTTGCTCTCCCCAATAAGAGTATATATGATTACCTTTGTATTAGCAACTAAACATGAAATTATACCAGAATGAATAAGTAACTAGAAATATGAAACAACACAAGATATGAGAGACAATACACAATTGTATTAATAATCACTCAGAATAAAATATAATAAAGAAGATGCCACTTCTTCTTCCACCTCAAAGGCTTGCCACACCTCAAGGACTTCTTCCCTCTCTCTCACGGTCCCAACACACACTCCAATATAGAATTGGTGTTCACCTCTCCAGCTAGTCAGTAACAATGCTACCAGTACACCAAGTACACAATCGTACTCCAAGTAGATCTCCCTGCTCCTGTAATCAACCTGCAATCACTAATAGACCATACTCACCATGTAGATATCTCTACACCCTAAAGAATCCTTGTCCTTGCCTCACCAAGTCCTTATGATTCTTCAACCAGTACCCCAGTGGATCTTGTACCTGAACTTGCAAACCTGCAACTCTCCAAGATCATACACACTTAGCACCCCTTTGGAACTAGGAGGAACACACCATGCTCTCTTCTCTCTGAAGGAGCTAATTTCTGCTCTCTTACTCTCTAGCACACATTTACAATACATATTATGAGTCTATTATATAGATCTCATGCACATAATAATTAGACTTTCTTAATTACAATAATTAGACACGTAACTCAAGACTATAATTAGCCTTTAACATGCAAACACTCAGTTTAACTAACTAACTATTTATGCAACAAATAGTTCTGGAACACACAGGCGACTGACGTCGGTCCCTGTCTGCCTGGAGGTGACCGACATTGGCCAACCCCCTACCGATGCCAGTTGTCTTCAGTTCACACCTACCGATGTTGGTTTCCCTCTGCACTATACTTTGTTGACACCGGTTTCCCTGGAACTCAGCAACCTCCTCCATGTCTACAATAGTTCAAGATTTTAGCTCCACAACCTAACATATCCTTATTTGAATCCCACTTAAAGACTATATCCCCTTATTTAAAGTCCCTTGCAATGGGTCTCTTTTCAAAGGATTTATTGACTTGAGCTTGATGTGAATCTAGTGTCTTCATTGCAAGGTCCCTAGTTTATTCAAGCTCTATGAGCTCTACAATCCTCATGTTCATAGCTTCACTCTCCATCAACTCAAGATGATGGGCTAACTCTAAAGTAGGTATTTCAAGAGAGATGGTTAATTTGGCTTCCCTCCCATATATAATAACATATGGTGAATTGCCAATGGAAACTTTGGGAGTCACTCTATCAACCCATAAGTCTATCTTTAGCTTTGTATGCCACACTCTCTGGTTGTCCTCCATATTCCACTTGATAATCCTTATCAATTTCTTGTTTGTGGAATCTAAAAGTCTATTTACTTAGGGGTAGTAATTAGAGGATGTAATATGGTAGATACCAAACTGGAGTGCCCAATCAATTGTTATCATGGTAATAAATGCTAAGGCATTATCTAAAATTATTTTGGATGGTTCACCAAACCTAGTCACTCTACTATCATAGATGTCAAACACTTCTATTTCATTAGCTTATTTAATTGTAATTTTTTCCACCCACCTGGTGAAGTAGTTAGTAACAATGAGTGCCCATTTATGTCCCCTACTGGAAGATGAATTCATCATTCTTATGAAGTCCAAACCCCACTACATGAAGGGTTATTTCACATGAATTAGGTTAAGAGGAAGGGATAGTAATATTTGCTTATCTATAAAGAGAGCACCCTTTTGGTACCTTCTAACCCATATATAGGCATCATTGAAAAGGTTGGGCTAGTAATAATCAATTTTCATCACCTTTATTATTGTATTCATTAGATAAAAATGGCCTCCTATAGGCCCATTATGGAATTACTCTAAGGGATTTATCACTTGATTAGTATCAATGCATATAAGAAGTAATCCATTGAGATCCTTTCTAAATAAGACCCCATTAACCAATTCATAAGGTATGAAATAAAGTATAAAATACATTTGCTTTGCCCTATTCATACCTTGAGGGCACTCATCAATTATCAAGAAATGCATCATATCCTGAATCTAACTAGTGTGGGATGGAGGTGCATCTATTTATGATTTGTCTTGTGTCACCAAACTAACTTCTTTATATTAATGAAGGTCATCAACCATATGCTCACATAATCTTTTGCCTCTCACTAGATTAGTGACCTTGATCTCCACGGCATACTACATGACCTTGGTAATCTAGCCAACCCTCCTCTCAATCAAATCTTTATTAAGAAGGAAGTCCCTCACCCTTGGATGAGACACCATAAGATAAATATTTCTATTGGAGATCATTGATCTAAAATTTTTGAGGCTTCTCAAAGCTAAAAGAACCTAATTTTATATAGAAGATTGCCTTACCTAATATCCCTCTAGCCCTTGATTGAAAAATTCAATTGGATACTCAAGTCCTTCACCATATTTTTTGCATCAGCATAGCTGATATATTATAAACATTGTCAAAGGTATACAATATGAAATCCCTTTAGAAATTAGGATTTATGAGTGAGGGTTCTTGGGAAATGACTTGCTTGATAGCCTCAAATGCTACTTTACCTTCGTTTGACCAAGTTAACCCTTGTTTCTTCTTCAACATGGTAGTGATAGGTTTAACCAAGTTTGCAAAACTAGGTATAAACCTTCTCACAAAGTTCATTTTCCCAAGGAAGCCTTGGAGTCCCTTTTAGTGCTTGGGTAAAGATAATTCCAAGATGGCACTTATTCTATCAGGGTCAATAGCTAACCCCTACTTGGAAATAATGTGTCTCAATATTTTTCCTCATGGATATCAAATACACATTTCTTGGGATTTAAAGAGATCCCATATTATTTGCATGTTTCAAATATCAATCTTAGGTGATCTATGTGTTCACTAGCCTTCTTGGAGAAAACTTTGATGTCATCCAAGTATACCAACACCATTTTATTTATCAATCCTTATAAATCCATGTTCATTTCTCTTTCAAAGGTTTTCCTAACATTTGATAAGTAGATAGGCATCTTCTAATGATCATATGTGTCTCACTTTTTGATGATGGTAGTCTTATATTGATCTTATTCTCTTATCAGTACTTGGTTGTATCCTGAATACCCATCCAAAAGAGAGAAGAATTTTGAACCAACAAATATTTTAAGGAGCTTCTCCATGGATGGTAAGGGTTAATGATATTTGAGGGAGACTTTATTCAAGTATCTAAAGTTAACACACAATCTAATTTCCCCATTATTTTTCTTTACAAGCACCAAGTTGTCTACCGATGAGGAGTGCTTCATGGGAAAGATGATATTGGATTCAATTAATTTAATCAATTCTTTCCTAATAAGCTCTTCAATTTTGGGGTTGATAGGCCTTTGCTTATGCCTGATAGATTTGGCATTAGCCTTTAATTCTACAGTGTGATGGGCTAGTTTAGGATCAAAACCTCTTAGGTAATTATATTCCTAAGCAAATATGTTTACATATTATCTACAAATTTATATGAAAACATGCCTTTTAACCCTAGTGCTTACCTTTCCAAGCCTGAGAAGATTGTCTTTAAGGATCAAAACTCTTTCATATTTCTCCTTATTGGTTGACATCACTACCTTATCTTTCCTCATATGATCTACCTCATGGAAAAAACCTTCAAGGGTGACCATCCCTTTATGAAGCTTATTAGACCTTAGCTAAACAATTTGTTCCTCATACTATACTAATGTTGAATCTTCACTTGGTTCATTGAGGAAAGCTTTGCTTCTAACTACAAGAAACAAGCAATTTGCTTGTCACTATTAAAGACCTACCAATGAGATTCATTATTTGGCACTGATGGTCTTACTACCACTTTAACATGTGGCTATACTTTAGACCTTTTTAATTTTTTTGGGTAGTCAAATTAAGCTCCCATAGCTACCAACCTATCTATGTGTTGATTTTGGTTCTTTGGCACTGCTTGGATGTTAAAGGACTCAAAATCCTCAAGAATTTCCCACACTCTATGCTTGTATGATTTCATCAAGGGATTCTTTGTGATATTTTGGCTTTTGAGTTGATTCACTATCATGTACTACCCCATATACTTACAATAATTTTATTCCTCTCTTACTAACCCACTAAAGGCCATGAATAAGACCCTCATACTCTATTACATTGTAAGAGTAATTGAATTTGAACCTATAGGAGTAAAAATACTTATCATTTTAGGGAGATACTAATATTACACCTGTACCTACCCCATGTTTGCTCCTTGAGCCATTAAAGAAAAATTTCCACAAACCACTATCATCTTCTTATGGCCTAGTGAGGGATGGTAGGGATTCATTATCCTCATGTAAGTAGTATACACCCATGTCTCTTTATTAAACACCTTCCAAAGGGTTTATCAATTGATTATCACTCCATAACTCATCCAAGAACATATCAAGTATCTCTTTAGGATGAGTGTTTAGTTATTGACCAACCAAGTGTTCATCTTCATCTAGGATGGTGTAGTTGATGTTTTAACTATTAGGCCCATAGGGTTCTATGTGAAACTGAGCAATAGGATCAGATTTAATGGATACCTTGGTCTTATACATTATTTTGAATGCCATGTAAGACCAATTTTCTATTAGATAACCCCCAATTTTTATTGTGAAATATCTAGATAAGTATAGAGCAAAATCAGGAGGCACATATAGAATTAATACATCCTAAGCTACTGAAACACTAGGACAAGCATGAAGTTCATGTTTATCCCTTTGATAATACCATATAATTTGGTGGAATATCCATCAAGATATAAAAATCCCTTAGATTGGGGTTCATACTTCAAATAAAGCTGATATTTTATAAATTTTGGCATCACTATAGTGATTGGTCCACTACCTACTAGGAAGTTATGTACCAAGGAGTCACTAATGATCACATAAATTAGAAGGGATGAGGCCTGACCACATTTTTTGATTTCCCTTCATTATATCCTTTGGTTTCATTAGTGAGAACTACATTTTCCTTACCTAGTGTCTTGTCTAAAATATTGATCTTGAAAATACTTCTTGAAGGACGTCTACCTAACCAGGCATATAAACCATGTCCCACATTAGAGAAATCACATTATAATTTTTTATATGTTCAACAATGTTGATGGGAAACCCACCAATCTTTGGTTGTGCTTTGGGAGCTACAACTATACTTTGAACCTATGAAATTTATGGCATAATGTTTTTCCCTTGGTTCTAATTATTTAGATCTATTAAAACCTTTAGAGTAGTAACATGTTCCTTTGGCTTTGATATTAAAGGAGTGATGTTAAGAATCTCTTTGACTACTTCCTAGTTACCATCCATGTTCTTTATTTTGAATATTATATTAGTTTCCATTGGAATGTATGATTAGATAAAACTCACCTAATGATTAGATGCATAAAAAATTTCTTGTTCATAATTAACCATTGTAGCATCAAAATAGTTTGGTCATTCATTTCTTCCCTTGACACTATTGAGGCTGTTCTAGTTTTGTCATCATCAGTACCTATGCACTCTAAGCCATAAGAGATTGGCTGTATCTATAACTGGCACATTGATGCCATTACTCATTGAAATCTTGATTAAACTTAGTTTTTGGGATAATGAATTGGATGAAAGATTGATTCCAAGGCATGGTTCCCTCCACTTCTTGATAAATGTTGTTTTGAGTAGGGACCAAAGTAGTATGGGTGCTTGTAACATTTAGGTTATAATTATTTTTCCTAACATAGTTAGGCTAGCCCTATCCTTAGCTTTGGCCTTGGAAGTTTCCTTTGAAGGGTGGCCTATTTTCTTGATAAGACTACTATTAAGGTTGATATGTAGTTTGTTAAGGCCTATTTAACTAGGCTTTTTACCTCTTCACATTCACTAACTCATTTCCAAAGGATTGGAACATGCTCTTAAGCTCTTGGAAATTTTTGTTTTCTTCAGAGTCACTAGATTGACTAATTAAAGCATTTTCCTACTTTGGTGTAGGTATGGAAATAAGTGTTGGCATAAGAGGGATAGTAACAAGGGGATGAATAGTAATAGGAGGTGGTTGAATCTTGGGGAATAAAGGAATTAGTGTTCTAGATTTAAGCTTGATAGCTTGTACTCAATAATTTTTTTCTTTGATTACCACCTCATAAGCATTTGGTAGTGTGTTTCATCTTATAGACTGAATCATTACTACAATATCATTAATGAGGGCCTTTGGGTAGTAAATGAAAGCAAAGTTATAATTAGGCCTAACAAATAATGGGATACTATCCCATGTCTTTTGAAATCTAGTGTTGAATTCTTTCATAACCTCATGACAAGCCATTATTGATTATGGTTAACTATTCTATAAATGACAAATGGTCACTTTTGTCTTCAAATATCTTATGTAATGCATCTCCCAACTAATCCCATGATGTGATGGAATTAGAAACAAGGATTATATACCAATTCAAAGCCTTACCCTTTAATGAGATAGCCAAAAACTAATTACTACATTTTTTTCATTGACATTATGAATATTGAAAAAGTTGGTTACATCCATGAGGTGTTCAAAATTGGCTATAGATTGGTACCCTATGAAATAAGGAACAATTTTAAGAGATACTAATAGAATAGGATCATACTATTGGAGGTCTAAAGGACTCTGACCATTGAAAGACACAAAATGGAAAGCTCTACGGGCTACCATGGTAATGAAAGGGGCTAACAAAGATCTTCTTGCAGACATAGACTTTGAAACTATTTTAGGAGGAAATATTCCTTTATATGGATGTTTATTGGGAAAAATTAATTTTTTTACTGAGTTTAAAAGTAATTCAATAAATTAAAAAGGAATACCTCTAGAATTTGATCTTGTAGTCACCTTTGGAATGAAAGATAGCTATTACTTTACACCAAAAAGTTGAGTGTTACTTGAAGTCACTAGATACTATTGTATGAAAGCTATAACTATTTTTAATTAATCAAACCAACATCAAACTTGATAAATCTTCTTTGAAAGTAGTCCCACTATGTATGCCATAAATTATTTTGTCATAAAATTACACCCTTGTGAGATAATTTTTAGGCTCTCCCACTCCTAGCCATAATATTGGGATAGCCTTAGGCTATGGGTATAATATGGTGAGGTTGAACCTTTAGATAAGGCTGGAATCCTCTTGGTAGATAACCTAGACTAATGAATTTGCTTGAAAAAGGGAAAGAAAGTGGGAATATGGTTACTAAGAAATCTATAAAGGTGATGCACCAATTTGAATGAGAACTCACATAACCATGAAATAAACACTGATGAAGCATAATACAATGTTATCTCACACAATCTAAAAATCTATCTAATTGTATAAGTATTTGATGAACTAGGTTCACCAAGAAATGAATGAAAGTAATCAAGAATTCTAAGACACACACCAAGATTAAATTAATGGTAGAAAGAACATAAGTGAAAACCTACAACTAATTTGAAAGCACCTTAAAATAGACTCTATGTGATAATGTAGTAGACAAAAACATAGTGGTGAAAAATGTAGTATGAAAAAAATATCTCAAGGACAAAACATAATGAGGAAAATTGTATCAGTATTGGTAATGTCACAAAAATGTCTCGAGAGAATAATTGGGATATTTTAGTGATTATCACATTTTTTATTTATTGTCTAGTTCATTTTGGTGATAGTAGTTAACATTTCATGGTTGAAAAGTAATACACCAAATTTACAAGAAAAAGAATAGAGGAAAATGTGATTTCATGAGTTTGGACCTTTAGTTAAAAGTTGTGTCATATTATGTGTGAGTGCATCCTTTATTATTTTTTGTTCCTATGATGTTTTATCCTCAATACATTTTTTATTTATTACATTTTATCCTTGCTAAAATTTTCATGCTACATTTTTAGCCACTATGTTTTTGTCTACTATTTTTTATTAGGATGCCTTAAAATAGGTAAGAAAGAAGGAAAATGGACATGGAATATTCTCCATCACAATGTCATCATGAACGAGCTTGCTAAACATATTTTAGAGGAAAGATATTGGTAAATAAAGTCTTTATTACTTGAATATGGATTTCCTACAAATTATGATAGGGTATAGCCTTATCAAATAAGAGTCTTTATCTCCAAAAATATGAGAATTGTTAGAGAGAGTCCAAAAAAAAGGGAAAAAATGGGTGATATATGAGAAGAGGAAAAAGAGAGGGGAGAAAGAAAAATAATTATCAATAAATGAGGTCCAATCACTTAGATGGAGTCCCAACCACATTTTGATTAATTAGCATTAATCTTTCCTCCCAATTAACCATTCATTAGCTTCAAGTAGCTCCAAAATCCTCATTGGCTTAGAAAACATGTTAGAAGATTATAATCCTTTGAAAATGGTGATTCATGATCCCTTTGAATGGGAAAGTCCCCAAAATACTTTTGGGACTTCATTAAATGTTCCACATGGCCCTCTTAACCTCAAAACTCTCCATACACTTAATGAGCTTATCACACCATGCTTTATCTTGATATGTCCTTTATGTTATTTAGATAGTCACTTGAGCTCATTTTTATGGTGTCCCTTTAGAACATAATTATCAGAAGACATTTCCCCTATGCCAACTTATTTCTCTAACACCATTCCATCATTACTCCAAACTTTGAACATAAGTCCACTATAAATGGAAACAAATCCCATTTATTGGTTTTCATATAGCCATTTTCTCAAATGAAGATATACAGTCTACCTAAACTCTTAATCATGAAAAAAATGTGAAACATACATCTAAAATATTTTGAGAGTTTGAACTGAGATTTAATGGTAGTAGACAAGTTTGTAGGGTTTTCTCTAGTAGCCTAGATTAATATTTGATCTTGAATTTATGTGTTTGCTAACTTGGGTGGCAAAATATTTGATCTAACATGTCTGATTTCATGGCATCCTCTTAGGTTACTTATCTCCTTTTAAAAATTGACCATTATAATCTTGGACACATTTCCTCATCCTATTCCTTTTGGGTATTCAATCAAATCTGTTCCATTGATTTCCTTGGAAGTCTTTTGATTTTTTATTTATCATTGCCATTAATCTACATTATACCCTTTAAATCATGCCACTTGGTATCCCCACATTAATCTTATAGACCTAGTTGTCAGTTCCTATAATTGAATGTGCTTACACCATGTGGAAAACTCATGTATAATCTAGATCTTTGACTTCTTGACCTCATGTGTACCATTGATCTCCTAAACAAGGTTAACTTACATCATTGATATTTCTTAGCTTGATCAAACATGCACCATTGATCCTTTTATTCACTATTACTATGCCATTTATTAATCTTATGTCCAATCTCATGATCCTCTAACTTTTTAACCATGATCTTGTCATTGATCTTTAGTTATATGACTGATTACATATCATTGATCTTGATGGTCCCACTCTATCAAATTATTCTTTGTGCACCATTGATCTTTAATTTGATCAATCAAGATTTTGGTACTTGTTGTCTCCACATTCAATCTCAAGATCCTTTGAAATATTTTAATTTAGATAGCTACTTGATATGGTTTTAACATGACATCCCCACAGATGTCCCACTCTTCTAGTTCAACTTTGAAGGATTATATCTTGATATAGACAACTCATCAATATACCAAATTTGTAGAGGGTATTCATGGCACAAATAAAATCATGACCATGTAATTATTTATCCTTGATCTACCTCCCAAGTATGCTTATCAAATGTGTAACCATATTGACCTATTCATTCCTACATGATGTAATATGATGGTCTAGCTCCTTGAAAATCATCATATTCACACTTTAAGATTGATTAAAGTGTTTCAAAATCTTTGTGAGTGACTTGTGATCTTTCCCTAAATTTTGTCTACTCTTTATAACATTAGATCATTCATCAACTACATCTCTACTCAACTTCTTCAAACCATGTTCAATAAATTTTCTTATGTGGGATAATTTTGGCCAATAACTACCTGAGTTATAATTCTAATGGATAACACCATAAGCTCTAAGATCATTCCATGTATTAGCATCAAGATTCCCCAAGAAGGATTTTTAAATTAGTTAAGTATTTTCCTTTAGCACTTTCTTGGATTCATAGGATTGAGATGTGTGTGTTCATCTCACTTATCTATATATAATGAGGAGAAAGGTTCTAATTAAAATTTTCCTACGCACCTAAGTAACCAATATTATACCATGTGTATTTATCATAGCTACTCACTTCTATCGACTCAAATGGATAATGAAAATACTCCATGATCCCCTAGATGAATGATATCATTCCATGTGAGGTGATCCTACTCATATTAAACTAATATTCAGATGAATTTAGGTGATCATATGGATAAATGAGATCATTACATGTGGCATGATCTTGTTCACCTGTGTCTTGTCAATTAGGTATATGACTAATAAAAGACCCACTAGATAAGTGAGGGTCATCCAAATGGAATCATCCCACTCATATAGAGACCAAAAATAAAGATACATAATTTGAGTTTGGGTGACCCTCTATATAAGTGAAATCTTACCATGTGTCATAATCTTTCTCATCCATAGCTAATAAAGAGGCACATATTGTGAAGGAAAATGACCCTTTAGATAAGTAAGATCATGCCACATGGCATGATCTCATCCATATTAATATTATAGACTTATAAAAATAAAATATAAATTTTTTAATCCCATAAATTAATTATATTGAGAAATGTTTCAACATCTCATTCCCCTAGAGTAAAATAATGAAGCAGCCAAAGTCCTAAGGTTCCTCGAGCACCCAAAAAAGTGAGGGTTGTCCATGTAGTAGAATCCCCATTATTCATATCATGTAGATATAAAAAATTATTATATAGATTATGTGAACCTAATAATAAGTGAGATCATTCCATGTGTCATGATCTCACTCAACTACAACCAAAATTTCAAGGGACCATACATCAAATATCAACAACCAAGTGAACTAGTGGGATCAGTCCACACGTCTATATTTTCCTAAATCATGGGTGAAAGGCCAATGAAAAATAAACCAAGGATCAAATTCATGATAGATATACATGTGGAAAATAATATGTCTCAATGATGTTACTATGGGTCCAAAATTAGTGACATTGTGCCATGTGTTTCTCTCTAGACAAAGCATATTAAAGACATGAATATGGGTCTTGGGAGAACTATAAAGACATATCTATCAATTTTAGGATGACATGACATTTAGTTAAATTATGGCACATGAGATAAATATAAGTTTTTCAATTCCTGATCGAGTGGAAAATAGACAAATTCGATAATCCCAAGGAACTTGATTGGGACACTTGTTTAAATTTAGTACATAAGAAAAAGATAATAAGGTGGACCTCAATTCATTATATCCAGACATTTATATTTTTTTAAAATGGGATAAGATGTCAAATATATTGGTAAAGCACCATGAGGTTAGTCCCTTAGTCATTCATAGTGCCATAGAGGTAGAAAAAAGTGTGTGTTCCCCACACTTCATACAAATAATAACTCTATAAAATATGCTCCTCCATGAGTCTTTTATCAACTTGAAAAGGTTTAACCTCATCAACTAATCAGTGGTATCTCATTATATCCTACCATAACTATTACAATATGGTCCACATCATACTTATCGTTGGTGATCTTTATTGGCCCATGAAATTTTGTTGTCTTATCCATCATGGAATGAGGAATATTATAACATAATTATGTTTTACCATTTTAAACCATGACAGCCAAGAGTGGGATCTCATTCCTATTATAGGAAATACCCATCTCTCCTTTCTATATATATTATTACATACTGTGTTATAAGGGTCAATTCTATCTGTAAACAAACATTGTTAAAATAATGAAAATTTTATTTTCTATTCAAATGTGTCTAGTTTCTTTGAAGGTATTATTAAGCTCAATTTGTGACCCACTCAAATTTATCTATTAGATTAATTAATTCAAGAGTATAAATGGAATCTAAAAGACATGATAAAAATGCCTCATAATTTTTAGGATTCTATTGGGGATCCAAGGGCTAATAATTTTCCATAATGTTTATCTAGGTGAGAAGCATCTATTACCACCATAAGTTCAACTAGTCTCCTTACCTAAATTAAAGTTGTCTAATGTTCTAGACTTGTTGAAACCATAGGTCTACTATAATTTGTCATAATATAAGTAAATTATAATAGATCAAGTATGACATATTAATATTATTATAAATTATAAATGAGAGGGATAGAGTAAGGAAAAAAGAGATGATTCTTTGACTAAGATTAAATATTTTAATGTTGAGAAATAGAAATCATGGATGGATGGAATTATATCACTACACATCAATTTTATTTATTTCACAACTTAAATAACTCAATGAGTAAGACTCAAAGGAAAATTTGGACATATAATTTATAATTTCTATAAAAATAAATCAAAGAGACAAGACTACATCTATTATACACAATGAATTAATAAAACCTTAATAATAAATAGAATTAGAATCTAGAACCAATCAAACTAGCTAATTCACAATCTAATTGTATTTTCACTAGAAATTTTATCATTCAAATAACTTATTAGAATATATTAATTATTTCAAATCAATATATTCTGGCAGACAGTCATGACAAAATAATGGATAATGGAAGGTGCAATATTGGCACAATCTTGATAGAATTTTAATACAAAATTTGTCCACCCTTACAATGGCAATCACTGTTGTTTATATAGGTAAGGTAATCAGATCCATTTCCTTGATTCAAAACTAAAAATTAATTGTTTGAATCCCTAAATTAAATTTGGTAAATTATTATAGCTAATTTTATTGAGATAACATATCAATAAAGGATAAGAACAAGTCATGACACAAATCCTAGATTATAATAACTTTTAGGATGAAAGAGGATGAAACCTCCAATGCATTTAAATCTATAAAAATGAAGTTTTTACCAAATTTTAATATTTTAAAATCTAAAAAACCACCCAAATAGGAAAATCCACATCATTATAAAAGGATGCCAATAATGGATCAATCAGTTCATGCTTTTTCTCCATTCTTAATTGTATGTGTTTATCGCCATGATAAAAAATACTCATCTAGATGCACCCTTTTCTTATTAAATGTTGATAATCGAGTAAATAAATATTGGAATAATGGATTATTTCAATTTTTAAATAAGATATCTCATACTATAAACATATTTCAATATTTCATTTGCCTCTCAATATAGATTAAACTTTTGTCTACTCTAACTCTAAGCTTAGTTATCATTGGTGCTATGGAGTTAGATATTTTTAATTTTTTTGAATGCTTTAGCCTTCCCTTTGTGCTTATGTAATGTCCCCATTTATATATATACCCTTGTGGGACCCTTAGCCCATTCTTCTTTATAATGGCTAAGGGTAGAGGAAGGAAAGGGAGCATTGTGGGCCACTTGTGAGGTGTTAATAATAGGAAAGGTACTTTATATTTTAAATTATGAGTTGAGTTATGAAATTTCACTTTATGTTTATATTTCACTTAAGTGGTGGTGTTTTTAGGTCTTAGGAACTTTAAGCCTAAAACGAAATTGAGGATATTTTAATATTTTAAAAAGAAAGGTAACACTTCCCTCTAATTTTAGGTGCTACACTTGGATAAGTGGCATATAAAGGTAAGGATTTAATTGAAGATTATGTAGAATTAGACATTTAAATTATTGATAATGTATGTCAATCTTTGTTTCCACCTCTTGAGGATGAAAACCTTGAAGAACTATCTTAGGTTTAGGGATAAAAACCTCCATTCTTTCTACTTGGTAAAATCTATTCAAGGGTTGTAAGTGAGATTCAAATTGAATTTTTTCATGTTGTGGATCTAGAAAGGTGTTTTGAAATGCCACCTATTTATGGAAATCTGAGTGAACCTAGGGTTTAAAGAGGAAAATTTTTGAATCTAGGGTTTTTTTAATAAGTTTAAAGCAAACATTGGTGGCCTTCCTATGGAAGGAAAATTTTAATGTTATTTTTATTTGATAGTCACTAAATTTTTATCAGTTTGAGTTCTTATTTGTATCATAATTCCATGTATTAAAGGAGTTATGATTTTTTTAATTTCAAACCTATTTATAGAAAATAATAATTATTGTGGGCAACAAATTATTTGGGAAAGGTTAATTTCCATGTTTCTATCTTGGGTGAATTGTGTTGAATGGGTTTTGAAGGGTTTTTAGGGTCATTCAATGACTTAGCATATTAATAAATTTTTTATGAAAATTTATCACTTGGGCATCTTGTTTGGCAAGCTCTAGAGGTGATTTGGTGAGAGAAAAATAAGGGAAAATTTCCATATTTTATCCTCCTTTTTATTGAAGTGTAGCAAACCACTTATTTTTATTGAAGTGTGGCAAACCACTTAGAGAGTTTTTAAAGGAATTTAAGGGATGGAAATTATAGATTTAACTTAAATTAAAATTCAAAATATTTTTTTTAGGTTTTTTCAGCAAATAGGTACTCAATTTTGGTTGGTTATTTATTTTTCATATTTTAATTTGGTATTTGGTTTGTCTAGGGTTTATTGGAAAACCCTATTTTTTAGTTGCCATCCCAATTTGGGGACATTACAGTAGTATCAAAGCTAATTTCTTGGCCAATTATGGGGTGGAGAGGCATATGTCAAATAGTGACATGCATATGGATAGGTTGGAGAGGCTTATTCAATACCAATATTAGATGATGGTAACTATGGTTATTTTCCTTCAAATAGTGAAGGGCATAAAAGGGGACCAACCCCTTTAAATGAAGAGACAACCCTTTGTATATTAGGATTTTATGGAGTACTATGATGAATACTTGACATGAAAACCTCAAATTATAAATTTAATGATATTTAATTAGTTTTTGGCATGGAAGCATCATATAATAGGTTCTAAGAAGAGATAAAATATCTAAGAGGTTATTCAACATGATTTGGGGGAGATTATACTCCCTACCTTTAATGGGGATCCAAGAAGTTTGATTAGGGCATAGGTGGATAAGGATATTGAGAAACTTGATTTGAGGCCTAGAGGTGAAAAATAGGATCTAATATTCATCATCCAACATTTGGAAGTGGCTTCCCATGATTGGTGGAATCTTGGGTGGAGGATACAAGGGCATGACCTCATTGAAAGATATAAGGAATTAGGTGAGAAGTTCATTAAACAATTTGATAAAAATAAAATGGAGTCTCTAAAATCATAAACCATGAGGGTAATTGAGAGGTATTTTCACTTACATAAGGGGAAACCATTAAAGCAACTAAAACCAAAAGTTTTAGATCAGCCAAAAACTTATTTTCAGCTTAGTAAAGGGCAACCAATTGTAAATAATTTTGAAGCATAGGAGCTAAAAATTCAAGGGAAACCAAGTAAGGTGTTAAAAAAAACAATGGAGTTGTAAATAGTTTAAAATAATTGGAAATTTTTAAAAAATCGTAATTTCTAAGGGTAAATCAAAGACAAGTTTTTCCACAACTTCATAATCCAACAAAGTGTCAATAAGGAAACATGAACAAGGACATTATAATATAAAGGTATGGAAAGAAACAAGTTTTGTATTATTCCTTTTCATGCATAAATTTCCTTGAATAAATTCATATTGTAATAGGAATGTTGGAAGAAACACTTGTTGTTATGTCTTGTTAAAGAAGCATATGTCCTAACAATAAGGGACATAATAAAGTTCATTGAACTAAATGGGGAGTTATAAGGAAATAATAAAGGGAAAACCCTTCATGAGGGTTATTATGAAGGATCCAAAGAAACAAAAAATAATAATTTAAGGAGGAAGGTGAGCTACAAAAATATGACACTTTGGGGCATTCTAGAGTGGGAAATTGTGAGCACCAAAAATTTGACATTTTGGAGCAACAAAGATGGCTTAAAATGATAGATAAAATTGAGGAAATGATAGGCTATTTTTGGAATGTAGGTACCCCAAAATTTGGTATTCTAAAATATTATTTTGAAGAATCCAAGGAAACTAAGATATTCATAGAAAGGTATGAGTTGAATGATGATTTTTGTTTGGTATCTAATAATTGTTCAAAATTATTACATGACTCTGTATTTGATGAAAGAGGTTAGAAGGAATAATTTAAAACCTTAAATGAGAAATAGGTGAAAGCCTTTTCAAGGATGGATGGATTTATAATTTGGTCTAGCTCATATAAGATTCTAGAAACATACTTATGTTGGCACTTTGGGAAGGTGATGTAAGAAGCATTCACAATGGGAAGGTACAACCTTCTTGTGAAAATTTTTAGGAGCTATTGATGAGTTTTAATAATATCCTATCCATTCTTGATATGGGTGACAAGGATAAGCCTCTTGTTGAGTAAGTGTATCACACTCAGATTCCCATACATGGTGATGGATATGTCTTAGAGGCCTCACCTCTAAGAAGGTACAGTGGTGATTTCATTTTGCAAATTTGGTGGGTCATGGTCCAACACATGAGAGGGTTTTAAATAAAGGACAAAAATGTATTTTGGTTTCCTCATGATCTATGCAAGAAATTTTGGTCATATATAACCCATTTGGAAGGATATGAGGATACTTCTAGCATGTGGGGCAGCCCTCAAAGTACAAATACAATAGAATGAAGGATCCAATTAAGGATTATTTTCCTTGGGATGGAATAATAGGTGGAAATTATATCATAAGGTATGTTGGTACACCTCTTTTGATATTTAAATTTCTTGAGGACAAGCAATTTTTAGGACTGTAATGTCCCCATTTTTTATCTAAACCCTCGTGGGGCCCTTAGCCCATTCTTGTTTCCAATAACTAAGGGTAAAGGAAGGAAAAGAAGAATTTATGTCCACTTGTGAGGAGTTAATAATAGAAAAGGTACTTTATATTTATAATTTTGAGTTGAGTTATGAAAAATCACCTTATGTTTCTATTTCCCTTGAGTGGTGGGGTTAATAGGTCTTGGGCACTTAATTCCTAAAGTGAAATTACGAGAATATTTTAATATATAAAAAATAAAGGTAACTCATGCCTCCAATTTTGGGTGCTAAACTTGGAGGAGTGGCATATAAAGGCGAGTAAAAATTTAATTAAAGATTATGTATAATTGTATATTAAAATTATTGATCAAGTATGTCAAGCTTGGTTTCCACCTCTTAAGGATGAAGACCTTCAAGAAGTGTCTTAGATTTGGGGATGAAACCATCCATTTATTCTAATTGGGAAACTCTATTCAAGGGTTTTAAGTGAGATTTAAGTTGTATGGGTTCATTTATTGGATATACAAAGGTGTTTTGAAACACCACCTATTTTTATAAATTTAAGTGAACCTAGGGTTTGAAGAGGAAAATTTTGGAAACTAGGGTTTTTAGAATTTTAAAGCAAGTTTTGGTAGTCTTCCCATGGACTAAAAATTTTAATATTATTTTTATTTAATAGTCACTAATTGTTTATCAGTATGAGATCTTGATTTCATCATAATTCCAAGTATTGAGGGAGTTGTGAATTTTTAAAAGTTTCAACCTATTTGTAAAAAATAATAATTATTGTGGGTAGTGAATGATTTGGGAAAGTTTGATTTGCATCTTTATATCTTGGGATAATTGTGTTGGAGGGGTTTATATGGTTTTTAAGGTCATTAAATGACCTAGAATATTCATAAATTATTTCCTCAAATTTGGCACTTGGGTATCTTATTTGGAAAGCTCCAGAAGGTGATTTGGTGAGAGAGAACCAAAGTAAATTTTTCAGATTTGATCTTCCTTTTTTATTGAGGTGTGGTGAACCACTTGGATAGTTTTTTAAGGCATTTAAGGTCTAGAAATTACAATTTTATGTTCAAGTAAATTTAGAATATTTTTATAAGGTATTTATAGTAAATTGTCATATTATTAGACCCCCAAAAAAGTACTCATTTCTCTAAATAATTTTTGGATTCTTGTGGATTTATTTGGATTGAATATTGTAGAGTAAAAAATACTCTACGTTTCATTCTGATTTTTAGCAGCGCATGATCTAGATCGCTGTCCCCACATACTTTGGTTCAAGATGTCAAAGTTTTGAAATAGAGCGCGGGCTCTAATTTCCTTTTGATTCATTTTTCTCTAAGTGTTGAAGTCAAGCGAAAGCTACCAAGTGTCATTATTCGAGGAACTTTTCATAATTTCAATAAGGCTGGGGAGATTGCCACGTACCTCATAGGAACTCAGTGGAGCATGAAAAGTGTCAAAATCCATGTTTCATATCGGCATCCACATTCCAAATCTCTTTTCAGTAGAAGGTTTCAAAAGCTAAGTATCAGGATCAAGCAGAAAGTGCCAAGTGGCAATCATGAAAGGTCTCAATTTTGCTTTTCTAAAAGTGACGAAAGATGACATGTATCCCAGTAGAAGAGAGTGGAAGCCACCATGTGTCAAGATCTAAATTATCTTCATTTTGCTTCAATGATATAGCGAAGACTATGGTGGGTCTCAAGTTTTGTTTCTAAAGCAAGTGGAAGCTACTAGGTGTCGTTATTCATGTAAATATGAAATAAGACCCAATTTTTTTATGATATAAATAGAGTAAAGTGGAGACCACCACATGTCACCTTCTGAAAGTTTCTAATAAGGTAGTTAAAAGAATCAAAGACCACCACATAACCCCAGATAAGTAAAGTGGAGATTGCCATGTGTCCTTTGTTGAAGCAAGCAAAAATTGCCACCTGTCCTTATGTTCCTTTTCAAGTTGCTCAGGCAAGAAAGGCTGTAGGTATTATTTTATTTTAAGCTGTTAAAGTTTTGAGGAAGTGGATTGCGATAGGTGTCAAAGGTGGAACACTCATAAGCAAAGACACAAAAGGAGTATAAATTACACGAAAAGTGTTGCGTGTCTTCAGTAGGTGCTGCAGAACCCACCAAGTGTCATCCTTCGGTGTCTCCTAAGGTAACGAGAAGGTTTGTAAGGAATTGGCTAAGTGTTATCTTTCATTTAAGAGAAGGGAACATCCTATGATTTGCTTCAGCCAATGAACTACTAGAAGACAAAGCATTTCAGAATCTAAGGAATATCTTTGGTTAGACATAACCGTTTAGTTAGATTTTAGTTGGGCCGTTAGATTGGGAATAAGTAGACAATCCAGAGTGAATCCAAGGCTATAAATAAGGGTGCAAAGATCACCAAAAGATTAGAGATACCAGAGAGAATTTTCTAAGAGAATTATTGTCAAGAGTTTAGACTTTCTAGAGATATGACTAGGAATATCATTTACCTTTGTTCTATCTTCTTAAGTTGGAAGGTTTATGTAACTGTGCATGTTTTTGTGCCTCCTATGTGACTAGAGAAATAATGAGAAGATTGAATCTTGTGCCTTTGTTGATATTTTTTGTGTTATTGTAAAATTAGTGTAGGTTATATTGTCAAGATTTTTAGACTTTCTAGAGCTGTGAGTAGGAATGTCATTTGCCTTTGTTCCATTTTCTTGAGTTGGAAAGTTTATATAACTGTGCATGTTTCTATGCCTCTTATGTGACTAGAAAATTTAAATAAGAAGATTGAACCCTGTGCCTTTGTTGAAATTTTTTGTATCACTACAAAAGTAGTCTATACTGTGAGCCTCTATTTCTATTATTTCCATATTTTACATTTATCATGCACCTGTTTGCTCTTAAATGTAATTGAATCTTATAAATAGTCTCACAGTACTCAGGATTAAGGTTGAATTACATTCAGGTGCATCACCATAGTTGGATTTTCTTTTTTGCATTTGTGTTTTTGTTAAAATTCCTATCCCTTTTCCCAATATACACTTGATATAAAGAAGAGATCAGCTTCTTAAAAATTTGGAGGTTGTTTCAAGTCACAAGTCCAACATCTTGAAACTTCCCATTTTTGGTGTTAGAACAAGCACAATTTTAAACATCAACAGTTTTTGGCATGCCTAGTGGGACCAATCTTGAGGTTCCTTTCAAGATCATATGAACCAGAGAGCTACGAGGAGTCATAGCTATGGACCAATAACCAGATCACAATCTACTATAAATCTAGGTATTCTTTTGTCACCTTTAGTAACTAGTCCAAGAATAATAGTCAACTAGTTTATATGAATACCAAGAGCAAATATGGGAGCCCCTATACCCCTAAGAAATTATGTAAGTTGGAACACTGGTAGTCCATTGATTCTCCCAATACAACCAACCACTTGGGACCCTATCCCAGTGAATTCCCTAAAAGCTCTACTCAAATTTAGTTGGCAAGACTTTAAAACACCTGAAGAACATCTGCAAGATGTATCAGATGTATGTGTTATACATGTTGTCACACAGCAAAATGTGGCCATAAGACTATTAGTTGGTTCTTTTAAAGGGAAGGCTCTAGAATGGTACCAGTCCCTGACCCCAAATACCATCTCTACATGGGATCATCTCGAAGATCTTTTCTTTGAAAGATTCAAAGAGAAGGGTGATAAGTCTTCTTTGTTACAGTAATTGATTACCATCCAAAGGGCACCACAAGAAGTGATGATTAAATTCAATTATAGATTTCAAAAGACTTGGGAAAGAATCCCTACTATAGCTAGACCATTACCAGGTATGGCTATAGTATTTTATCTTAAGGCTTTGAATTCAGATATATCTGTTATGATTTAGTTAATTGGAGGACACACTTTGCCAGAGGCTTATGACTATGCGGTCAGATTGGAGAATAATTTAATAGATGATAGAAAGTTGCTCCCAAGGCCTCCCATGCCCATGTTCCCAGAAATTTCCTTACCATTACCTCAAGAAGCCCCTAAATCTATAACCCCACCTATATCTATGTACACATATCCTCAACCACTTGCTAAAGAAAGTGTCCCCACTCAGTCGTCTGAGCTGGATGATATCAAGAATATCTTGAGGACATTTTTTAATGAGTTGATTAATATAAAAAGATAGTAGAATACTTATACTAAACCCCAATATCAAGGCTATCAAGGAAATAGATTTTCATCTCAGCCAAACCAATACTAGGGTTCTTTGAGACAAAATAACCCTCAGCCAACAAACTAATTAGTTGCAGTCCTCACACCCTCATAGACTATTCCTCCTAATTCATATAGGGAGATTGTTCCGGGGAAAAATAACTATGTAGAAAACACTAATGCCTAGTTTTTTCCTTGAAATAATGCTCATATGCCTAGAGATTGTCCCATGGGTAATCTACAATAAAAGGTGGTAGAGTAAAGAAGAATGGATGGTCAGTTTGTAAGTTCCAATGACAATCAAGCCTACTAATCTTCTGGTATGCAAAATTTAGTCTTAATGGCTCAAATACAAGGGATGTCTTTGCAACAAGAGGAAGAAATAGCTCTGGAATATGCTTTGTTCTCATGGGTTGAAGATGAAGAATTAGTATTCTTTAATGAAGTTTTTGCTTCCAAGAAATCTGTGGTGCCATCAAACTACTATACTAGATCAAAGAGAAGAATGCTGGAATAGCCTGAAGTTGTAAATAATGAATTTTTAGATAATACTCTATTTCAAGGTCATCAAAACACAATAGTTAGACAAGAAGTGTTTCAGCCAGTACATAACCAAGTAATTCTTGGACAAATTCAAGAAAGGGCAAGGTATCCTTATTTTCCAAGAATTCAAACTTTGGGACCAACAAATGTGGTGGATCAACTGAATATGACCCCATCACAAGTATCAATTTGGGACATATTAGCTATTCCTAAACAAAGGACACTATTACAAGAAGCTCTTCAAAATCAAGCAATGCCCAAACGTACTGAAGGACCCACTGATAAAAGAAAGCTCAAAGACATAGTTCATCTGTAGACAATAGCCTTAGTGAACAATGCATCAGAGGTAAGTAAATCCAAACCAAATTCCTTATATTTAACTAAGATAGGTGACTGGACTAAGCATAATCAGGAAAAAGAAAATAACCAGTTGTTAGCTATGATGCATAGTGACCCATATGAAAATTATAACTCTACCGGTCTGGGCACTTATGTTATTTTTGATGAGGATCATGAAATCCCAAATGTTTTAAGGAAAGAAATGCCAACTACTCAAGGATCCAAAAAGGATTCAGAAATATGGACTTTAAATTTTGATGGGGCTAGAAGTAAAAATGGTGCTAGAGTAGGAATTTGTCTTACTACTCTAAATGGTGAAAAAAATTTAAGGGATATCTGTTTTCAATTTGCTTGTACTAATAATGATGCTGAGTATGAATCTTTAGTACATGGGCTCCTATTAGCCAAGAAAAAAGGAATAAAGAATCTAATAGTAAAATGAGATTTAGAACTAGTAGTAAAGCAAATTAGAGAACAGATAATAGCAAAGAATGTCAGGATGAAATCCTATAAGCATAGAATTTGGGACTTAATAGAAGATTTTGAAGCTTTTAATATTGAAGTGGTTCCTAGGATTCAAAATTCTGAATCAGATAGAATGGCACAGATTGGTTCACATTTTGATCCAGCAACTAGCTTATTAGATAACAATGAGTCAGTAAAGGTTATATTAAGGCCAACTATACTAGATAATGAGGAGAATTGGCAATTATTTGAGAATGATTTTCAAGTACTCTCATTCTTGCAACAATCAGGGTAATTCACTAATCAATTACAACCAAATATTAAAGAGGCATATGGGGATCAAATTATACAATTAAAGAATAATAAGCTTCCCAAAGGTTTAATCACTTTAGAGAGCCTTTTTGATCCAAAAGATGTAAGCCTAGAAAAGAAAAGGTTCCAAGCAAACAAACTAGATTATTCTAAAATAGAGGTGAGTGAAGGGAAAAAATTAAAAGTTGGAAATTCTTCAACTCAAGTGGAAAAGGAAAGGCTAATTGAATTATGCAAAAAATATGACAGAGTCATAGCTTGGAGCTATGAAGACATTCATGGATATAATAGAGACATCATTCAACACACAATAGAATTGACTGAAGGATCTAAGCCTATCAGATAGAAATAGAGGCTAGTGAATCCAAAGATTGAGCCTCTAATAGTGGATGAGTTACAAAGTATCTTTGAAGGATCACTATCCCTTGCCCTCCATGGAATAAATTCTACAAACTATGGCTAGATCAGAGAGATTCTCTTTGCTAGATGGTTTCTCTGGATACAATCAGATTTGGTTGGCTAAAGAAGACCAATACAAGACTACTTTTACTACCAAATGGGGAACATTTGCATATGTTAAGATGCCATTTGGCCTATCAAATGTTGGAGCCACTTTTTAGAGAGCTATGGATGTTGCATTTGGGGAACTGATAAATAAAATCATCCTAATTTATCTTGATGATCTTACTATTTTTTCAAAGAATGTTGCTGATCATTTTGATCATTTAGAAGCTGTGTTTAAAAAAGTCAAGAATTTGGTATATCCTTGAATCCTAAGAAATGTATATTTATTGTCCCTCAAGGAAAATTATTGGGAAATATAGTATCTAAAGAAGGAGTCTCCATAGACCCAAAAAGAGTGGCAGCTATAATGAACTTACGTCTTTCATTAAATAAGAAAGAAATTCAATCTTTCTTGAGAAAGATTAATTTCATCAATCGGTTCATATCTGACTTTGCAGGCTTAGTAAGACCAGTGACACTCTTGGTGAAAAAAGACCTAATTTTGAAGTGGACTATGGAAGGAAGGAAATCCTTTGAAGAGGTCAATAAAGTTATCTCAATAGCTCCATTACTTAGAAACCCAGACTTTTCTAAGCCTTTTATAATGTATGTATATGGAGGAGAGCTCAGTATTGTTGTTGTCCTAACACAGAAGGATGATAAATAGGAGGGAGAGCATCTAATACCCTTTTTATTGAGGACTCTTAGGGAATATGAAACTAGATATAACTTTGTGGAAAAAAAAGCATATGCTATGGTAAAAGCTCTCAAAATGTTTAGGCATATAGTATCAGGAAGTAAAATTCTAATACTTGTAGCACATCCAAGTGTCAAAGAATACATCATGAAGGGTGAAATTACTGAAAAAAGAGAAAATTGGATAAATAAGATCCTTGAATATGATGTATAAGTCAAACCCACTAAATTAGTCAGAGGTATGGGTTTGTGCCAATATATGACTCAAGAGCTTGAAAAGATGATACCTAAAGAGATAAATTCAAGAACAAAAGAAGAAATTGTATTGAGAATACAAGAAGTTGATTAGGAATCCTGGGTTACAAGGAGGATTCATTTTATGAAAAATGGGATTTACCCAAGAGAACTCCCTCAAAATAAGAGAAGATACTATAGGATGTAAGGAGTTCATTTTGTTTTAATTGAACATATTCTTTTTAGAAGAAATTCTGATGGCAAATTGTTAAGATGTGTAGAAAAGGATGAGGCTAAGAAAATACTACATGAAATACATCATGGAGTATCAGGGGCACATTTTTTTGCAAAGACCATAGCTATAAAGATAAGTGAAGTAGGTTATTTCTGGCCTAATTTATTTATAGATTGTTATCAGCTAGTTAAAAAATGTCAATCTTGTCAATATTATGTGGGGATGAGAAGGAATGCAGCAATGCCTCTTAGTCCTATAATTATGGATGAACCTTTTGCTCAATGGGGTCTTGACTTCATTGAAATGATAAATATAGTATCTAGTATGGGTCACAAATGGATCTTAACAGCCACATATTATTTCACCAGATGGACCAGGCAGTACCACTCAAGGAAGTAACAAAAAATGTGATCCTAGATTTTCTAGGGAGTATCACTACTCATTTTGGGGCTCCTCACACCATAATTTCATATAATGCTAAAGCATTTTTAGGGTCCAAAGTATCCAAATTTGCATTAAAGCATGGAATATATCTGAAAAATGCTTATAATTATTACCCTCAGGGAAATTTTGGCAGAATCAACTAATATGAACTTGATTAGACTCATCAAAAGAATAGGGGCTGATCATCACAAAGAGTGGCATAAAGTGCTTAATTTAGCACTATGGGCTGATAGAATTACGCCTAAATAGGTGATCAAAATGTCCCCATATGAATTGGTATTTGGGAAACCTATTGTAATTCCCCTAAGCTTGGAGATTCCTGCTCTCCAACTAATCAAATAGATTGAAATTGAAGAAAATGGCCCCATGCAGGTCAGACTCGCAAAAATTTTAGAAGTTCAAGAAAAGAGGGATGCATCACATGATTCATTGATAAAGCATCAAAAAATAATTATAGATTTTTTTGATAAAAGGACTTCAAATCCCCATTTTGAAATAGGCTCAATTGTCTTGAAATGGGATGCAAGAGCCACCAAACCAAGTCAACACACTAAGTTTGAACCATTATGGAGTAGCCCTTATAAAATTTAGGCATGTAAACAACAAAATTCATTTGAGCTAGAAATGATGGAAGGTGAACCTGAAGAGATTCCTATAAATGGAATCTATTTGAAAGATTTTAGTTAAAATTGTGTTTTTAGTGATTTTGGATCATGCAGGAGTTGTAGATTCTTTTTGAGCAGGCTCAAAAGTCCTTGGGGTCACCAATAATTGTAAAGTAAAAAATACTCTATGTTTCATTCTAATTTTTAGTAGTGCATGATCCAAGTCATTGTCCCCACATACTTTGGTTCAAGATGTCAAAGTTTTGAAATAGAGTGCGGGCTCTAATTTCCTTTTAATTCATTTTTCTCTAAGTGTTGAAGTCAAGTGGAAGCTTCCAAGTGTCATCGTCTGAGGCACTTTTCATAATTTTAGTAAGGCTACAGAGATTGCCACATACCTCATAGCAACTCAGTGGAGCATGACAAGTGTCTACATCCGCATTTCATATCGGCATTCATGTTCCAAATCTCTTTTTAGTGAAATATTTCAAAAGCTAAGTATCAGGATCAGGCGGAAAGCACTAAGTGGCAATCACGAAAGGTCTCAATTTTTCTTTTCTAAAAGTGATAGAAGATGCCATGTATCCCAGTAGAAGAGAGTGGAAGCCACCACGTGTTGAGATCTCAATTATCTTCATTTTGATTCACCGATATAGGAAAGACTATGGTGGGTCTCAAGTTTTGTTTCTAAAGCAAGTAGAAACTACCAGGTGACGTTGTCCATGTAAATATGAAATGAGACCCAATTGTTTTTATGATATAAACAAAGTAAAGTAGAGACCACCATGTGTCACCTTTCACAAGTTTATAAGAAGGTATCTAAAAGAAGCGGAGACCACCACATAACCCCAGATAAGTAAAGTGGAGATTGCAATGTGTCCTTTGTTGAAGCAAGTAGAAATTACCACTTGTCCCTATGCTCCTTTTCAAGTTGCTCAAGCAAGAAAGGTTGTAGGTCTTATTTTATTTTAAGCTGTTAAAGTTTCAAGGAAGCAGATTGTGACAGGTGTCAAAGGTGGAACACTCATAAGCAAAGACACAAAAGGAGTATAAATTACACAGAAAGTGTCGCGTGTCTTTAGTAGGTGCTGCGGAACCCACCAAGTGTCATCCTCCAGTGTCTCCTAAGGTAACAAGAATGTTTTCAAGGAATTGGCTAAGTGTTATCTTTCATTTAAGAGAAGGGAGCATCCTACGATTTGTTTTAGCCAATGAATTGCTAAAAGACAAAGCATTTCAGAATCTAAGGAATAACTTTGGTTAGACATTTTTAGTTCGGTTAGATTTCAGTTAGGCCTTTATATTGGGAACAAGCAAATAATCTAGAGTGAATCCAAGGCTATAAATAAGGGTGTAGAGATCACCAAAATATCAGAGATACCAGAGAGAATTTTCTAAGAGAATTATTGTCAAGAGTTTAGACTTTCTAGAGTTGTGACTAGGAATATCATTTGCCTTTATTCTATCTTCTTAAGTTGGAAGGTTTATGTAACTGTGCATGTTTCTATGCCTCTTATGTGACTAGAGAATTAATGAGAATATTGAATCCTGTGCCTTTGTTGATATTTTTTGTGTTATTGCAAAAGTATTCTAGGTTGTGTTGTAAAGAGTTTTAGACTTTCTAGAGCTGTGAGTAGGAATGCCATTTTCCTTTGTTCCATTTTCTTGATTTGGAAAGTTTATATAACTATGTGTGTTTCTGTGCCTCTTATGTGATTGGAAAATTTAAATAAGAAGATTGAACCTTGTGCCTTTGTTGACATTTTTTGTATCACTGTAAAAGTAGTCTATACTATGACCCTCTATTTCTATTGTTTCCATCTTTTACATTGATCATGCACTTGTTTGCACTTAAATGTAATTGAATATTACATATAGTCTCACTGTGCTCAGGATTATGGTTGAATTACATTTAGGTGCATCGTCATAGTTAGATTTTCTTTCTTGCATTTGTGTTTTTGTTAAAATTCCTATCCCTTTTCCCAGTATACACTTGATATAAAGAAGAGACCAACTTCTTAAAAATCTTGAGGTTTCTTTCAAGTCGCAAGTCCCACATCTTGAAACTTCCCATTGTTGATGTTAGAACAAGCACAATTTTAAACATCAACAAACATCATACATTTTTCCATAAAGGGTTTCTCTAGTTATTTATTTTTTAAATTTCATTTTGGTAATTAGTTTGGCTAGGGTTTGTTGGTAAACCCTCTTTTTTAGTTACCATCCCAATTTAGGGACATTACATCATATGTTTGATCCTTAATAGAATATTTTGACAAGTTATTATATGATAATTTCCTATATCTATGTCTTTTATAGTCTACCTTCAAGATCTATAGTCATCAAAACCATTTTAATTGGCATTTGATTCTAATTAAAAAAATGCAATTGGTAATATTGTCAAACAGTCACCTACTCATCCTTTACCTTATTTGCTTGGATGTCAAATTTAGGGTCTCTATCTATAGACAACATATCCTTCTATAGGATGATTCCATGTGTTATCCCTTCATTTATCTACTTTAAATCATTTTATTTTGGTCTTTAAATATGATTAAATGTGAACATGACACTTGTTAAAATATAGATTTTGAGGAGGTCTTTCAAGATTCAAGGTGCCCATTTGATTTTAAAAGTCTTTTAATTTTTATCTCCAATTATAGTACCACATGGAATTTTCAAAAATTCTAAGTCCTTTAAAAAATATTAATTATAAGTCTTCTTTATTTTGTTGACTGAATCTTTGAGATCATGCTACATGGCATGATCTTGAGATTTTAGGAGATCTCTCAACTATAAAACATGCACTTTCCATTTTTAACTTTGATTCTTATAATGATACCATGTTTTCTGATTGTGGGACTTTGGGATTAGATTATCTTTGAAACCTTTTCACTATGCATAAGATTCCCTAATCTCTAAATACCTTAGATGTAATCATGTGCAATAATCATGAAACTTTGAAAGTCTTAGATACTTAGCCATTTTTAAAAGAATCAATTTACTCTGACTGAATGAGATCATGTCACATGGCATGATCTGAAGACTCCTTTACCTTTGACACTTATTTGATTTTATAATTTTGCTTCTTTCCATTTTTTAACAAGATCTAAACCATTGACACTACCATGTGGCACCTTTTCATTGAATCCTCCATCATAGGATTGAGTTATTTGAATTAGACATTTGAGTTTTTAATTCATATGATGAAATGATGTGGTGTCATTATAGGCCTTCAGGTGTCAAAACTTATATGGATTATCATCAACCTTCCAGTCCCTTGATCTCTAAGATGCAACCATATGTCACAATAATGGGACTTTAAGCTCGAGATAAATATTGACTACCGCTTTGCTCAAATTACTCAAGCTTATAGATTTATGACATGCATCACAAATCAGGGAATTCTAGCCATGAGATAGACTTAGCAATTTTTGAATTTCCTTTATATCTCTAAATTCCCAATATTTTAAAAATATCTGGCAAAGATCAATGGCTCAAAGTCTTTATAATATCTCTATGAACAAAGACAAGGTAAAAACCACTCATGAAACAATTAACAAGTTATTATAATAAAAAAGAGACCCAAAAACTAAACAAAGTAAAGCTTTATTTTTCATATATCAAACATAGTCTTTGACTAAAATCAAAACATTTTCACATACTTTAGACCGCTAAGGATAAAATTTCTTTGAGAAATTCATAGATAGAGTTATCTCAAAAGCAGATTTATCCTAATTGACATAGATAAAGGCCATTTTGAAAATTGATTTATATGAAAACTTGGTTAAACAAACACCTATTTGAATAAAATAAATTTATTTAAAAGCTAAATTAATATTTCAAGTTGATAATATGACCATTTAAACTATAATTTAAACTACATATGAATGAATAAAGATCACAATTCAATCAAAATAGGTCAATAATGATGTCTAATATCTAGTGAAATAAAATTTTAAAATTTCCCCCTGTTAATTTAACCCATAGAATAGGTTTTATTTAATAAATAAGGAACAAATGTTTCAAGATAGGACCTTCAAGTGGATAATGAACAACATAGACCAATAATTTAAGGTTGAAGCCAGAAGTCTTTGATAAAGAAAATTAATAATACAATGAACATATGAAGTAACATTTTAGCTAACATTATTGAGATGATATAAATTATATAACTCGATGATGAATAAAAGTCTAAATAAATCAAGAAAACTTAAAAAGGCCCATCTTCTATTTTTTTAACTCTAAACAATGATTGTTTAATCATTATGAATAAATGGTCAAGTGAGTAATGTTTAATTTCATCAAACACATTCATAATTTTGAAACCTTAAGATGGGAATCCATATCAAGAAATTTATGTAATATTCATAAATGTTGCCATCTAATTAAGTAAGAACATAAATAAGAAACAAATATCTTAAAGCAAGAGGGTTTCCGTGTGAAAATTTTAAGTATGGGGTGTGTTGGACCCAAGAAATGGTGAATTCCCTAGGGAGAATCTTATTCAACATTCAAAATATAAAATGTAAATCTTCAAATCCAAACAATAAATTCAAAACTAAAAACTAGTCCTTAAGACAATACTAGAAAGATGAAAACAATAAATTCTACCTCAACATGTGATATACTAGGTTCTAGATCTACTTAGGACCATCAGTGTGTTTCAAAGTGATAAATTATTTTATAGATCTCAAATTCACATAAAGAAATTTATACTTGGCTAAAATAATTAGAACTTCTAAGAATGAAAAATTTATATGTTTGGATCATGGGGGAATGATATGAGCATTAATATACTACCATCTATGCATATATAGCCTTGATAGAGATACCTTTGGTCCCAATCAAGGCTTTAATCCACTATCATCTAGGTTAGAAATCCTATGATGGGGACTTCCTTAATCACCCTTTTGAGGAAATAATTTGTATTTTGCATTTTATTCAATTTCTTTTTGAGTTTCTTTCTTTTCAAAATATTTCATTATTTAGTCCATTGAGGGTTGGGGACCAATCCAAGGTTTAATTATAGACCTATAAAATTCATAACTATAGAGACAACCTTTAAACTAATTAAATGTTACATCTTGTTTAAAATGTTATATTAAGTGTATCATGATTTCATTAGAAAGAAATTAAAACATTTCTAAAATTCACGTATTATGTTTTCAATCATAGGGCTTCAAAATTCTAAAAATGAAAAAATAAATATTCACCTTCTAACTCCTAAAATATAAATGATTCTCAAATATTCATCAACCATTGTAAATTCCTATGCCATTGGAAATACAAGGACAAAACATTACTTCAACATACTATTTTCTAAAATTTTGTTTATTTTGGAAATTTGATTGCTATAAAATATTGATTGGGATAAAATATTACTTCTCTTGAAAACAAATTGACCAAGTATTTTGAGGGGAAGATATATAACAATAATTCCAAGGTAATACCTTAAAATATATTGACTTCTCATGATAAAATAAATAATCAACTCTAATCAATCTTGAAAAGCACATAAAGACCACTAATAACTCTAAAAAAACAATCCAACTTAAAGATGTTGGGGGGAAACAACATAATAAGGAATTGAAACAATAAGCATACAAACCAAATAAGATAAACATAAAATAATAGAAGGAAAACCAAACTAAGAAAATGAGAAATTAATCTAAGAAAACATAAAATTAAATTAAGAAAGAAATAAAAATAATCTAAGAAATTAGGAAATTATATAAAATATGTACTTACCATTAACCTCCCGACCTTCATTGTAAAACAACAATTGATGGAACATCTAAGAAATAATGCTTCAAAAATAATCTGTTGACTGGTAAGGGAAGGTCATTACCTTTCAAATATTCTGGTCTAAATGGATTATATCCTATTAGCTTTAAAACCTGATAAGGCCCCATCTAAAGAGGACTGAACTTAGAATGTTGTCACTTATTCTCATGGGATTTATCCCATAATAAAATCAAGTTTGAAATGTGAAAGCATTTGACCTATGATCTTTTATCAAACCATCTCTTCATAACAGCCTGAGATGTGCTAAAATTATACAAGGCTTATTATCTTATGTCTTCTAAATGAATTAGGTCTAATAGTATAGACTAATTTGTCTCATTAGATTTCATATAGTCATTAATAAACTAATATGTGGGTTTCTTGAGTGTAATTGGAAATAATAGATCCACACCATAAAATAACCTAAAAGGTGAAATTTTGAGACTCTACTTGTGTCTTGTTTGATCATACCACAAAACATATTTGAGTAGTAAATTCCAACCATGTGGGTTATTTTCTACTACTTTATTTATATCATTCAACAAATTCTTATTTGTAAATTCAGTGAAAACATTACCCTATGGGTAATAGTTTTAAGATAAATTTAATTTAATTCCATTATCATATGCCCACTTAGTAAATTTAGTTGATAGGAAGGCAAGCTCATTATCACACATGAGTTCCATTAGGGTGCCAAATCTAGTTGTGATTCGTTCCTCAAGAAATTTAATAACTTATTTAGTATTATTGTTCTTTGTTGTTTTTTATTTAGACCATATTGTACAATAGTCAGTGGCTATAAGAATGAATTTATGACTAGATAAAGAATTTGGATTTATGGCATCAATGAAAAATAGACCACATTGAGCAAAAGTAATCTCCTCAATAATGGGTTCAAAGGCATGGAAAATGAGTTTCTCTTTTTACAAATATTTGACAAGGATGACAAGATCTCACATGCACATGAGCATGTTTAAATAAAGTTGAACAATAGTAACCAAATTTTAATATGTTATGTGTTGTCACATTAATATAAAAATGGCCACTATGTAGTTTTTTATGAAAAAAAATCATGACATCTTATGCTTCTCCTTCTGTTAAACTTCTTAAGAAAATGCCTTCATTATTTTAATGGTATAAGACACCTTTCTTAAGTATATAATGAGAAGACTTTAATCTTAATTATCCTTTATATATCTTATCAATTTTATCTAGTGGAATACCATATAAAAATTAATGAATGATTGAATCATACCATAGGTTGTGCTTGATTTTATATTGATTTACATTAACAACAATAAAGATATAACCAACTTTAGAAATCAATTCTGATAAAACTTAACCTTAAATTAGACTTATAGTCTTAATTTCCATGTCATATTCTTGAATTTTTTAGATCCATCATCCTCTTATTTCTCCAAGCTCATTTTATCTTAACATCAATTTGACAACATGATTGGGAACCATAACATAGACCTTGTTTCATAAAATGTAAAACTGAAATTTATTTACTACATTTACTAATGCATAATCTTTCTTCTCTCAAATAGGGTATTTTAATTTGATATTTTTCAAATCAATAGTCATTTAATCTATATGATATTATCCATATTAAAACATATGTGTCATAACTACTACAATTATATGATCAGAGTCAAACAAATATAGGTAGAAGTCTTTATCATAATTTAGACTGACCAAAATAAGGGCTTGTATTATATCATCCTTGAATTCTTGAAAGGATTTATTTAAATTAGGTTTCCACTCTACTTTGGCTCCATATTTTAACATAACATTTAAAGATTTAACTATTTCTACAAAACTAGAAAATAACTTACAAATGAAATTTATCTTACCAAAAAAATATTTCAATTTTTTTCACTATTTGGTAATTGAATTTTGGAAATGGTATTTTTTTGATTAAGGTCAATTTAAATACCTTAATTTTTTATTACATTACCAAGAATCTTACCTTATTTTTCATAAAAAATAAACTTTTTTAGATTGAATGAAATACCAAATTTGTCACAATGTAGAAAAATATTCTATAAGTGATTCAAGTGGTATGATATACATTTGAAAAACATTATTAAATAATCCATGTAAATAACAATGAAGTTACTAATCAGCCCTTAAAAATTTAATGTCCATATCTATTTTGAAAGTGGCACTAGAATTGATCAAACCAAAAGACACCTTTTTATAATCAAACATTCCCCATTTTATGGTGAAATTTTTCTTAGATTTGTCATTTTTTTCAACTAAATTTTGATTTTAATCTAAGAATACATATAAGAAAGACAACATCTTGTACCCACTAAAATTTTGAATTAATTCATATAGAGATGGTTAAGGATAATTTTATTTATCCAAATCTTGATTTAGGTTCTTGAATTCCACACAAAGATGAATTTATCTATTCTTCTTTCTCACTGGTACTAGGTTGGGCATCCAGGTTGAATGAGGAACTAGAAATATTATGCTAGCCAATAATATATTTTAAATTCATTTTGTATAAGTAGCTAAAGATTAAGATTAGTTGGTCTTTGATCAAGTTTCAAAAGGATATTATATGTCATGATTATAGGATCAAACACATTTATGTATCCATATGTCTAAGAAATGACATCTTATTAGTAGATCAATATTATTTTCATCCTTACCATATCCTCATCACTACAATCATGTACTAGAATAATGTTTTGAGGTTGATAAAGTATCCGCATGTAAATAAATTATACTTTTTAATTGTAAAAAATTGGATTTTAAAGTGAATTTTCAAGTTTGTCTAGATAAAATAATATTTCTAGTGAGATCATACCTCTTACAGTTTAATTATCATTAAGATTCAACATTCCATCATCATCATGTTTCTCCTCATTCAAGTCACTCCTTTTATCTTCATCAATTACATTTGTATCAAAATCATTATAATTACAAAGTAAATCCAAGATATGCATGTTGATGTATATATGTGTCAAGGATATAATGTGAACAACAAAATAATATATCTCAATTTATTACGTACGTCTTGGAATAACTTAGGGATTAATATAGTTGATGGAATGATTATATGACTACTACATTTAGTTTGCAAGTAGACCCTGCTATAAGGACAACATTAGCTTTATAGTGACGCAATCTATTTGAAATTCCTTCTTATTTTAATGGTGAAAACTACTTTATATTTTGCTAATTATTTGCCAAAACTTAGATGAGCAAATGAATATTAATAGTGAGAAGTAATCTAAGGTGATTCACATCAAAAATTTGATAAAGGGAAAGGAGGATTGAGCATAAAATAAGATTTACCTTGTAATAATAAAGATCAATAGATTTCCTTTAGTTATTTCTAATAATAGTGTAAATAAGACTAACATTCATGAGATTCTAGTGTTGGACTCAAAATACCATAAATGTAGTGGTAATTTTGGGGTAAATAAAATGCATATATCTAAAAAGTATGCTTTAAAATAATTGCCTAAAATAAATTTCCTTGAGTACATTTATTTATAGATTAAAAGAGAAGTAGAGCATTTATATACAAATTTAATTACAGTAGCAGAAAACACAAACTAACAAGATGCATTAGAAACATTACTATCAGACTTAGCCATTATAAAAATGAAACCATCTATCATTTTAAAAGCTTGAGAAACAAAAAACTATGAAATAAATGAAATAGTGAATAAATTACAATAATTCCTCTTTCTCTTTGCATTAATTTCATAGAAAAATTATTTTGAGTACACATGAAGGGGAAACCCCCTATATATAGGCCTATTTTATGCCCAAGATGGTTACATTGGTTATAAAATAACTGAATACATGCCATTTGTCATTTTAGATAGAAGTTATTCATGTTATAAAAAATAAATAATATTACCTATTTAAAAAATGAATCTTTTTAAAATACACTAAGTATAACTAGAACATGAAGTTCATCAAAGAAAAGAATCATGACAAATGACTATCTTGTTCCTAAGGTGTTAGGCTAGGATCCTATTGATATCGATGATGATAAATCTCACAGTATATCAAAAGATGAAATTAAAATCATAAAATATGAAGAGGGACTAAGTCCTAATGTATCCAAATAATAACAAATTCCAAGAGTGGCCAAAGAGGAAGAAGCTTATGTGGTGACCATTTCTGGCTTGCTACTCACTTGTTTCTTAACTTCTATTTGTCCTCTCCATGCCTCAAGTCATTTCTTGTAATCATTATCAATAAATTTAAAATATATAATGGGTTATATTGAAATAATTATGGTGAAATATTAAATTTCATCATGTCTAGCTAAGAGGGGGATTACAACCTCATCGATTGTCACTTCCTTTTCTACTCTTTGATTGGTCAATCCTACCAAGTCCACCATTTCTTATGCAAAAATTACTCCCTGATCTAGAGATTGATTTATAAAATCAATGATGATGTTAGATATTTGTCAATTATATCATGGTGATGTCATCAAGGTGTTATAGTGAGTGGATGAAGTACTTTGATAGTCTAAGTGACAATGATAATGTGTGAAATGTGCTTGTCCTAGTTTTCTTGAAGTATGCTTGGTTGATATTGAGTTTTGGAATGGTTAGATATGTTTAGGGATGAGTATGATGATTTGAATATGTAAAATATGTCCCATAATATGTCTTATATTATTTGAGTGATTGTGTGCATGAGTTTAATCTATCTAGTTAATCATTGTTTTCATCTATACACTTTGGGTCTAGTGCTAGAAAAGTTGAGTAGGTAGTTTGTTGATGTCACCATTGCCATGTGTGGATGAGTCAAGGGGAGTTGATCATATAGTTGTGATCATGTTTTTTCTAAGATATTATAAAATAAATCTCAATTTATGTAAATAAACACATCAAAATATATGCAAGTGCAAAATTGGGATCCTAGGTAGTTTGATAGTGTTTTCCCATACTTAGCTAAATTTGAAATGTGGCAAATAAATATGAGTTATAATTTTGATGATGTTATATTTCACACATGTGAAGGTATGAGGAGAAAATGATCTTATGGATTCATTTAATTTTTTTCTTAGTTTATTTTTCCTAATTTTTAGATCATGCAATGACGTGCATCAAAAAATATGCATGTGCTATGTTGGCCTTCCAGGTAGTTCTTGATATAGTTGGCTCTATGGTATAAAAATTTGAGTGAGCATATTAATGAAATTATATCTCACACACACAATTTTATCAAGATCAAATTGATCTATGGTTAGATTATATTATTTTAATAGGTCATATTTTCCAAGTTTTAGATCATGTGTCTAAGTACATAAAAAGTTATTGAGTTCTAAAGTTGGCCTTCTAGGCAGATAAGCAAGTGTCCCCCTACTTAGTTTATTTTGTATGATGTTAAAGATCAAGACAAAATAAAGATCCAATATTTCACGAGTGTTCATGAATATAGATAAATGGTGTGTATTAAGTCAAATTGGTCAAATTTTTCAATGGTTAATTAAGATAAAGATCAATCTCCTTATGAAAGGATCAACGAAGTGTGTTTATTCCAAGATGTCAAGATGCAATGAGATGAGGACAAGCATTCAATGTTTAACATTGAGTAAAGGTAAAGATTTAGCTTCTTCCAAAGATAAATGGTGAGTGGGTATTCATATTGATTAAGATCAATAATTAAAATTAAATTCAATAGGTTAAAGTGATAGCTATCTAGCATTGTTAAAGTAAGGACAATCCTATAAATATCAATGATGTGTGTTCGGTTAAGATTGAAAGATTACATGAGATGAGGTCAACTATTTAAAATTTACCATTTGTCCATTGCTGAAATATGCCTTAAATTTTAAATAATATCAATGGTGAACATTTAATCTAAAAATGTGAGGACATGAGATGCAAGCAAAGTGGTTGATGTTTAATTGTGATCATTTGAATTCAAATATTTAAATTTAACAAAGGAAAGACTAGTGTCTGGTATTTGGGCCATATCTTTTAATATGCATAATTTGACCATGGTATAAAAATAAAAGTGGTATAGTATTATAAGGTGTATCTATAAATATAGATTTGAATATTTTAAAGTGTATATAGTCAAAAATATTGAGCTCCAAAGTTGACTGTGTGTTTGACTATGTTTTGCAAGTGACCCAAGAAGGATGTTTGAGCTTATTTTGTTGTTGATTGGATGTCTCATGATGAATTAGCTATTGGATCATGTTTTAGACTCCATAAGTATTCTCTATGTGGTTTTTAGAGGTATTATCAATCTATCTTGAGTGTGAACAAAGATTAAGAAGTCGAATGTGTGTTTGTTCATAGTGTCCTTATAAACAAAGCTATTATTTGAGTTGATTGAGCTTGAAAAGAAGATTAAAATGATGATTTTAGGAATTTAAGGATGTTGAAGGGGTCATGTGGAGTTGGCCTATGAAATTTTAAGTGGTTTTATGTTATTTTTTTGTTTTATAAAGTAATAAATGGGTGAATAGGTCTCCATAAGACATATAAGAGCTAAAAGGGCCTAAATTGAAAGGTGTAACTACTTAAGAGTGACCCATAGATGATTTTGCCAACCTATGAAGATTGTATTGAGATTTGTATTGATGTGATATACTCCTTAAATTTTAAGGCATGCATATTTGCTTACCAATATTATGATGATCATGAATGCTCTATAAATAGTGAAACCAAATATGATGGTTTCTAGATTTTTGAAGAGTGTTTATGTGAGACTTATAAAGTGAAAGAGAGGTAGAGTGCCTAGTAGATGAGTTGACAAGTAGAATAGATTTAAGACTATATTTATGACTTGTGTGTCATGTTTTTGATGTTATAATAGTGATTTTATAGGTTGATAATGAGTGAAGAGGTCTACGGTGATCTGAAAGGATATTTTGAATGTATTGAGTTTGTAAAGTTGAAGAGAGATAATATACTTTGTATATCCATCAGATTGGTGGGAAATAAATGTTAAAGAGATGTTATGTGCATAATATTTTGTTATGTAAGATCAAAATATAGGGGATTTTAGCCTCCTTTTAAGGTGAAACTTGTTAAAGGTCTAGTTTTTATGGCATCTCAGCTAGACAGGTGTTATAGCACCTTGTAGGATTGTAGTCTCACTAAATCAGGGATGGTAGTTCCTTGATCAATTCCAACTAGTCTAAATTGGTTCTTTTTATTATAGGATAGTAGTCTAATTATAGGTTTTAGTGGGTTTTCTCCCCCAAGAGGGTTTCCCACATATGTCATGTGTTATGTGCTTGATCTTGCATTTCCTCTCTCGTTCATTACTATGAATGATATGTATATTTCATGAATGATCATGGTAATTTATTAAGAGTATTTTAAAGGTTTGAAATTGAATTTATATTTTTTGGGCTCAATGGTTCACCTCCCCTCTCAGTGATTTTACCTCTAATAATTGGTATCAGAGTAGGTCTTCTAGTAAAGTCTTGATAGCTTGAAGTTGATCTAAGGTACAAAATAGGTAGTCATCAAGGAGGTTTCTCTAATAAGCAAGCACCAATGTTCAATGGATCTAATTATGATTTTTGTAATGCAAAGATGAGGACATACATTATGTCCCTAGGGTTTGATGTATGGCAATAGTTTGTCGATGGTTATGTTTTTCCTACTACTCCTCTATCTAGTACTACAGACAAGAAGTTGTTTGAGAATAATTCTAAGTCATTGAATGCCATCACTTGTTGTCTTATAGAGACTGAGTCCACCAAGGTAATCCATTCTAAGACTAATAAAGAGATATGGGACAAAATGTAGATCATTTATGAGGGATATTCAAAGGTCAAAATTTCTAAGTTTTAGACTCACATAAGGTAATTTGAAAGTCTCAAAATGAAGGAAGAAGATTATGTGGCATCCTTTTTACATAGAGTTTATGAGATTGTGAACAACATTAGAGATCTTGGATAGAAACTTAAGAGACTAATATAGTTTAAAAGTTATTAATGTCTCTGTCTCTCAAGTTTGATGAAAAAGCATCTGATATACAAGAAAGTCATGATCTTACTCAGTTAAAGATAGATCAATTACATAACACCCTTACTACCTATGAGATGAGTAAAAATGATGATATAACACCAAATAAGGAAGACACTTTCAAGATTAAAATTAAGACAAATAATAAATTCCAAGGCAATAAACACAAAGAGAATGAGATATATAATATTGATGAGGATGAACTAATTTCTTTGATTACTAAGAAATTGAATACAGGCTTAGAGAAGTATAAGGGTAAATTACCCTTCAAGTGTTTCAACTATGGAGAGATAGGAAAATTTGATCTTAAGTTCCCTCATAAGCATGAGAAAAATGATGATAAAGAGCATGGTGAATGCCAAGATGAAGATAGAAGACATACAGGAAGAAAGTATCTATAAAGTATAACAACAAGAAAAAGTCCTTCAAGGACAAGAAGAGTCTCTACACCAAAGAAGATTGTGTATGAAATAAGAAAGACATCATGTCTATAAATCAATATTGGCTCATAGAATATAGATCATAACTACACTTATATTTGGTAATACATTTGTTAAGTGGGAGCATAACCAATATGGAGATCTGATAGACCTGAATAGGGGATCACTTGTCATAATAAACTATGTTAGGAAGGGTTCTAAATCCTACATTCTAACTTAATCATGCAAAAATCCTAAAAGAGTCCTAGGTTTAATGTTTCACTTTATTATAATAAATAAGAAAGTAAATATAATATAGTGAAAATTGAAGCTTATGGCATAAAGTGGGGGTTAGAAACAAAATAAAACAAACTAAACATGAATAGAAGACATATACTCATGTCAATGTATACATAATCTTAGTGCATGGGATAGAAGCACAAATGCATTATCTATCTACTCCTACAAAGTAGAAATAAAGTTAGGAATACTTACCTTGAAGATGAACCTACTGAGACTTAATCTCTCCCTTGACCAAGGTGATTCATAAGATATTATCATGGTATGTAAGGATAACAAAAACAAATTATCTCTAGTCTACACAACCTATCTATGCATCCAAAATACTTCTCCATAAGACAAGATCCATATCTCCAAAGAAAGTATGGAAACCTAATATTTATTCCTTAAGTAGAATGGTCAATAAGTAGATGTTTTTTCCACTTATTCTTCTTCACTTCTCTAACTTAAAATGGTTGGAAATGAACTTGTATATATAGGTGGATCTTACCCTAAATCTTTTTGAATATGTCAGCTATATGGGGTCAACATTGTATGTTTTTGAGAGATAATTCACTAGATCCCAAGTTAGGTGTTCTAAAGGGCTAGAAAAAATATCAAGTGAAAATACCCAAAAATATTATAGGGTTGACTAAATTGACCCTATACAATAATTAAATGTTGAAAACTATATAAGGTTGACCTAGTTGACTTAGTATAATCAACCAAAAAAAGGGGTTCAAGGCAAGAAAAAGGAGGATAATGATATAACAAATGTTTAGAATGGATACATAGAGAATAATAATATTAGGTTAAATGGTTATAGGAGATAAGTGTGTATATGGAAAGTGGAAAAAGGGACAACAATATTTGAAGCACCAATGGTCTGCCTACCCCTTTCTTGGCACACCCCTTAAGGTGTGCACTTAGAGAGATTGAGACTAGATGGGTTACTATAAGATACAAAGTATCAGTAAGTGATAATGTTTTTAAAATATTATGTGTATACATATTCCCCAATAAAATCTCATCACATGTCATGTAAGTGCAACATGGGATGGTGCTTTAGTAAATAGAACATGATAACACACATTGTTGATGTTAATTAAATTGAAATAAGAAAAAAATAAAATAAATGAAAGGATATAATTGAAAAACACATACCTTTACTTACCTTATTATATAGATAAATAAGTATACTGCTAAATATGTGAAGGTGTCCAATGTGAATAACACTAGGCATACCTATAGAAGTTAAAGCAAAAATAGCCAAAAATCAAAAAAATTGGAAAATAGGCATATGATAGTGGAAAATTTTCTCTACATCATCACAAATCTAATGCATTTTATGATGGGTAGAAACAAAGATATAGATAAAACAAAGAATCAACTAGAAAATAATTGAAAGATTTAAATTTTGAAAAAGGTGTTTTTAAATATGGGAAAAGACAAGTAATTTGTTTATTTTGAATTATGAAGGAGAGAAAAATATCTCTAGATAATAAACAAGATAATATGGTGAAGAGATGACAAGCTAGATGAGGGGGATATCTAGAAGTAACAATGGGTGCACTATATGTATGCAACTATGAATCTTAGCCCGGATTTGGAGTATTTTAATTAATTAAGTGTATTTTTAGAAAAAAATAATTTTTATCATTTCTAGATGTTAGAATGAAACAAAATTAGATTATATAGGTAGGAAAAATGAATATAGGAAATGGGTTTGAAGGAATTATGGAGAAAATTGATATAAGACATTTTTTAGGAAAATACAAGGGGTTAATAGGGAAAAACAACTGGGTCGACCTAGTAGGCTAAAAATGAGAAAAATCCACACTACCAACCCAGTAGGTATGTGCTGACCCTATATGTTTTATAAACTATTAACCTAATATAGTTTTACCAATTGATCCAAAAAATCTAAAATGACAATGCAGTACTAGGGAGGGGAAAAGAAGAGGGCTAAATTAGATTTTTAAGTCAACTAGATTAAAAAAAATCTAGAAATTTTAGTCAAAATAGTTTGACCAAAGAACCAAAAGAGTAAAAAAATGTGTGTAAAAGGCTAAAAAAGGGTAAAATGGGCCAAAATGACCAAGTAAGGGCAAAAAGGACCAAGTAAGCTAAAAATAGGTAAAATGAATAAATTAAAGTAGTTTAGGTTTAATTTTTATTAAAATTGTAAAAATAATGTATGTGATTATACATGACATAGAGGATATAATACATCTTTTATTGTTTCTTTATTTTAAGGATGATAGAAGTTCTAGAAGCTAGTGGATGCATCATAGTTATCATATTTGTGAGATCACTTGATGATTAGAGATAGAGGTAGACTAGTATCTATAGACCTAGGAGGGATAGTCGATATGTGTAGGATTCCCTTGAGTGTTGATCTATTAGTCATATTCCTAGGATTCTAGGAATGATTGAATAATACCTTTAGATGGGAGGTGGATGGGGACATGGTAGAGTTGTATATCACTCTAAAGGATGTATGTGTCATCTTAGGGCTACTGATAGTAGAAGTACCAATGACTATAGGGATACCAGATAGTATGAAGGAGAGGAGAGTCTTAGATGTATGGACTACAAGCTCAAAGATGATATTTGTAGGTAAGAGAATTAGCATGTTTGATGTATATATATCATATATTCTAGATATATATAAATTTGTGATAGGGCTTGTGATACAGTGAGTACTATATCATAAGTTAGACAATAAAGTACCATTGTTTATGGTAGCCTTAAATAGGATGATCCTAGTGGATCTTAGTTATATCATTTGGGTATAACTCATACATGATATGTAAGAGGTGATAGTCAAATGGTAGAAGTAAATAAGAATGATCATATTACTGATGACTTAGATATATGAGAGGTTTTCAATGTATCAACCAACTAGGTTGCCCAATGTAGTCAATTATAAGTCACTTCAAGTACAAAGATGGAGAGAGGATTAGGTAGCATGAGCCATGCCCCACATGTTAGAACTATAGATGGTGAGATACATAGGCATAATGGGGTAGCCATTTATGCACATAACAACTACATGGTCAAGTTGGGAAATAGTTTCACTAGCTATAATGAGGATAAAGGTGATCAAACACTACACCTCATGGAAAGAGCCACATTTAGTGGTATGGGTACCCTAATAGAAGGGCTTACATCATCTAGTGTCATAGATATTTATTCCCAAGTAGTGGAATTATCATGTGAGAGAGTCATGGGAGAGGAGAGGACTAGGGTCACCAGTGATGAGGTTGATCCTTAGACCATGTTTTGAGTGACCATAGATTGATCAAGCATGATAGGGAGTAGAGAAGGAGGAGATGGGTATGAAGGTAATAGCATCAGTGATACCACCACTAGCTCCATAATAGGAAGATTTGTGACCATTTAGGACATGCTGGTTATAAAGACAATAGGAATAAGAGAGAGTGGATACTATCACCATCCTTGATGACCTAGTAGGTGAGATAGATGATAGAGATGATAATTAGGTGTAAGCTGAGGTGGACATGATCTATGATAACTAGATTTGTATTGAGGAGGTGACATATAGAGGAGGTGTTAGGAGGATACATGGATGGAAAGACTGTGTTAGGAATTCACACAGATGGTGAGACCATAGTGGCCAAGACAAAGATAAGTAATAAATATAATTAAATTATTTTTTATATTTTTATTTTGAAATAGAGACGAGAGAAAGATAGATACTGTGAGATATAATAGTGATCTAATATTTATCTAGGTATGATCTTGAAAGTGTAGCTAAGGATAAAGAATATATATAGGGGTCCCTTATGAGGGGATAAATCCATGACATCTTTTATATGATATTATGTAGTTATATGACACTACTGCATTAGAGGACCCCAGTGTACCATACACCCCAACATAGGTCAGCTAGTTCAAATTAGTTGGGGAGCTAGTGAGGTAAATATGAGCATAGAGAGAGGATGTAGCCACCAATAGAGATGAGTGTGGGAGATATATAGGCATGGTAGGCCCTATAAAATGAGATAATTATGCATATAACTATAGTGACATAAATGACATAGACACATACAACAACCCTAACCTAGTTATCATAGGAATAAGTGTAAGGAGTGAGCCTATAAGGATAGGTAGAGGGACTAAGATCTCAAATGGCCTCTTTACAACATACTATTCAAAGGATTCAAACTAAGGATTCAATAGGCAACATGGTGAGGACATGAGATAGATAGGCTAGATCCCAGCCAAAGAGCTGGAGCATTATTTATGGTTGTACTTATTATATGAAAAATCATTATATATATATATATATATAGATTATTATGGAATATTTATTTTGATTATATGTTGTTAGTATGGTTGTGGAAGTGGATTATTTGGATATGTTTATTTCTAACACATGAATTTATCTAGTGTTGCATATGCTATGGGAAATATATGAGCTGTGGTTTCTTTTCTATCATTATTTAGAACATGTGCATGGGTAAAAAGAAACAAGCAAAAGGACTTGATAAAATATAATCAATCAAAAATGTACTACACACTATTTCAAGTTGGGAGATGTGTAATAACAATAAAATGACTAAGCATAAAGAACCAAGGGATGGTAAAACAAGATAATAAAAAGGGAATTTGTTTTCTAACCAAAGTGAAAGATTTTTATACCAAATTAAAACAAGTAAAATCATACGAAATCACATTGGGAAGTATGATTTTTTTTTAATAAAATGGCACAAATGGTATAAAAATAAAATAATCAAGTCAATCAATTATATTACATCACGTTGAGAATTATAAGAGAAAAAAAAATTGGAAAAATATTGGTCCTAAATTTATCACACTAAATCTAGCTGAAAATTTTAATAAATGGTTGGATTTTTACATGTACTTGGAAAATAAGGAGATAAAAGTGAAAGAGAAATGGATTATTCATAAAACAAAATAAATCAATTTTGGAAGCATGTTAATGATGTGTAAATTCATAATCAATCACATCTTATCTCATATTTGACACATGTAATTATTTTTGTGACTTGTATTACTTGAAAATTTTGTGTGGAATGTTGGGTTCTATACATGGTCTTACGAAGTAACTCACAAAGAGAACACTATTGGGGTGGAATAAATAGGAAAAATAATGAAGTAATAAAGTATGTGGGTAATAGGAAAGAAAAAGGTGGTTATTTTTTAGGAACATTAGATCATATCTGCTGTCTTACAAAGTAACTCACAAATGAAATCCCAAGGGGAGTGATCAGTAGACAAAAAAATATTTCTTAAGATGAAATATGAGGGATATAGAGATTGAAAAAAGGAGTGTAAACATAATAATTTTGATCTCTTATGAGAAGACATTAGGATACAAGAGGCATACTAAGGACATGAGAAGACACTAAGTGACTAGTGACCATCAATGTGCAAAAGAAACCTATTATCCATAGATACAAAGCCTTTTAGGCATATAAGCATGCTAATAAGATCAAATATTGAAGGTATATTATTATAAGAAAATTTAAAATGGACATAACTTCCCATGACATGTTCATCATTCCTCAAGAACACTTACAGAGTCGTTAGTCTACTACGAATATTAGGTACTGGCATGAGAAAGTAGGTAACACTAAAAGATTTTTTATTGTAATTTTCCAATATAATAGCCTACCACACCCTAAAGGACCTCAGCTATATCATGAGGCCAACTATGGATTTTTATAATTTACTAAAAGAATAAAATGTGATTTGAATCACATCTTTTAGTGTGATTTGAATTTTAAGTATATTTTTACCTTTTATATCATTACCTTTTATAAAATGATTTGGCTTATAAATTTTTATGGATTTTTAATATTACTCCTCCATATGGATTTTTAGTGACCATTCATGAGATATGTAGTGATACACATAAATTAGCTTTAGGCTAAGGCTAAAGGAATATAAGTAACTATAGACAAAGACTGAATAGGACACTTAGGATTAATAATGAACTAACATGTGATCTCAAGTCTCAACTATGTATATGCTTAGTTTTTGAAAAAGGAAGAATGGGAAAATGACATCTAAAGGTGGATTGGTGAAAGGAGATTATAAGGAGATGGATTTTTGGCTAATTGATCACATGTTAAAAGTAGACAAGGATCAAAAGGAATAGGGTTTGTATAACCAAGTCACAATGACAATTATATATTCAAAAAAGAGATAAGATACAAAACAATCATGAAGTAAAGAAGGGAGTTTTTAGAAAAATTAAATAAATAAAAAGAAAGCAATGATAAATAAATACAATCATATGCAAATATAAATGACAATATAAGTAAGATATAGTATAAAAGATAAAATCACTATATAAAAAAATATGAATTTGACACAGCATAAAATGATAAAATAGATAGATAAAAATAAAATTGGAGCATGCATCCAATAAAAATTTAAATGTAATATCACCATGAATGTGCTCATAAATACTAATAAATATTCCCATACACATTATCAAAGACATCAGATAAATCTCTATGAAATTAGATATCAACTGTAGCTAATGTCTCGTTAATTTTCAATGAAAACTAGAAAAATACTTCTCTTCTAATCTCCTCAACTAAAAAATTAGAAATACTTTATGGATAATATTGAGGAGGGAAATTAGGTGAGGGATGTTTGGGAGAATGTGTTGGAATTGGTTCTATGAGAGATGTAATAATCATCAGTGGAGAAGGATCCACAGGTGAGGGAAGGTCCATAGGTGAAAGAATCATGGGTAGAGCCATAAAAGGTGATTAAGTTACCACAAGAGATGATGGAACCATAGGAGGTGGAGCCATGTAGAATAAGGAGGATCCTTCTTATGGGTATGACATATGGGAGGAATAGAATAATGTCTAGGAATAGATATAAGGTGTTGTTGAAGGATTTAGAAATGATTAGTGTCATGGGTACCACATTGGTGCTATAGAATATACACCTCACCATACTTAGGTATATATTCATGTAGAACCTTTGGGGGAGGCATTAACTTATTTGAAGAAGGAGAGGAAAGACACAAAGTATCAATATATTATCACAACTTTCCATAATGGGTAGAAGAATGATTATCTATCCCATAGAAGCAATAGATACACTTGTGAGTGGTCTTAGGAGAATTAATCATAGAAAGAGGTGTAACAGGAGTGGAAGAAGTTAGATAAGACTATTCATCCCATTTAGTGGGAAATAGAGCCATATGAGTCAAGGGAATCAAACCATCACCAAGGGAAAGTGGTGGTGGAGAATAAACGTAACTAGGCTTAATGGAAGGAGCAATGGGATGAGAAGTAGGGTTAAGTTCAATGAGAGTAGAATTAGGAACAAGCTCAACTATAACAAGATCAATAATAGGCTCAAATATAGTGGGAGTGGGAATGGAATCTGATAAGGGATATACTAAGGGAGGAGTGGGATCTACATATGGTCTAAAAAGGGTCACACTAATATCAGGAGTAAACCAACTATCATGATTACATTACCTATCAAAATGGTAAGGCCCAGTCATAACATGATCTATGAGCATACTCCTATGAGGCCCCTCAAAAATTGGAGGCATTGACACCATCTCTATTTGTAATAAAGATGAAAAAACTAAAATTATGAGCTATAAATGAAGGAAGATAGGAAGATACATGAAAAGACTCTAATAAAGAAGAATGATAACAAATAATCTCAACATCATGGGCCTATAAAAGACCACCTAATAATAAATCATCTAGGGAATATCCATTATCATAATCTAGCATGTAAAGATCAATGACAAAAATGGGATGATGTTTTCATCTAAGGACATGTGGTGAATAGAATATTGAGTCTTGGTTAAGATTATAGGAATATCATCACAAGGAGTCTTACCAAAATGAGACTATAAGGAAGTAGAAAGTTGTGAGATGAGGTGAGGTAAGAGATAGAAAGTTTTAATCTAGAGGTTAATCTCATTGATCTCATCATCAGAATCTAAGAGGTTAGGGGGAATGTTCTCAATGAGTGCAGGATGCACATTGTAACCTTGAGTTGAATTAACAAGAAAATTAAGACATTAAGACTCATAAAATGGAATGTTGGGTAAAGGTTCAAGAGTAGGAATCTTGAAGACACCATGGTTTTGTAACTATATGAAATTATAAGGGTTATTGTCACCATAAATCTTATAAATGGCTCCATTTTGAGGGAATTTAACACATTAGTAGGTAGAAGAAGTAATGGCTCTTATATTGTGAGTCCATAACCTACCAAGAAAGATGTTATAAGAAAGGGGAAAGTTAAAGATCATCACCTTCACATGGAAGGTGATAGGTGGGATAGTAATGGTAAGCCACACACAACCTATAGGAGACATTTTCGTTTTATCATATCATTAGTAGGTGCTACATGTAGACTTTACATTGCATTTTGAATATCTAAAAGTCAAGAGAGATAATGTAGGCACTAGAAACTTCATAAATCAATGCATGATTAACTTTTATATCACCTATTTGGACACTAATAAATAAGGGAGGATCATCTAAATGAAGCATAATCTTATCAAAAATCATATAAGTTATAGGAAATTTTAATGAAAGATAAGTGTCCATAGTTTCATCAACATTGATAGACATATCTTCACATTGGCATAATATACTATCCTAAAATCTAGATAAGGCTAACTCTCATCATGTTAGGGGAGGATGAGGGACATTCATATCAAATAAGAGTTATATAGGATGGTTTTTATGACATGGATAAGTCCTCATAAGCTCAAAGAATGGAATCTAGGATGGGATATTAGTGAGTTTTACAATGGGATCCCACTCATCATAACCCATAAGAATGTTTTTAGATATAGGTGCATAATGATTAAGGAAGTCCTTTGAGGGAGGATCCAAAGTGCATTGAATTTTATGTTGATAATAATAAGAAGGTTTGGAACAAGTTTGTAAATCATGTTGTGATGATGAAATAGTTGGTTCAAGGTGATTTTGAGAATTGGAAGAAGAAGTGTTAGTAGAAATTTGAGTATCATTAGTGTTATAATATAATGGAAGAGTGGTATAAATTGAATAGGAAGTGTTATTCAAGGGATAATTGGAAATTAGATCATCAAAATTTATAATATCATCTTTCCCTAACTCATTTAAATGAGTTAGAGAAGAATCTTAGATAACATAATATGTTTGAGATGAAGGATGAGTGTACATAGGTTAAGAATATATAAAAGTTACCACCCTTCACATATTAGTCATGTTAACCACATTATTCTTGGAAGTGGGGTTAAAAAGACCTTATACATTGTTTGTGAAAGGGTGGCTTGATTTTGGTTATCTTTAATAGGTTAATGATTAGGTTGAGTGTCTTTATAGATGACCAATGAGAATTTTCTTGATTTAAAGCTTGATATTTATCATGTAATTTATAGTCCTTGAAAGTAATTTCATAAGCTTATCACTTTTTAATAATAAAATCATGATCAAAATCAGGACGAAGAAGAAATTCCATAGCTAAATTATGAATTTGTCTATAGGTCTCATGAGCATGACCCTAACTAGTGTGAAACCAACAAAACTTTTTAGGATCATACTAGGATTTCATAGGATGGTAAGGGTCAAGTTATTGTCGAAGAGACATAGGTAGAAACTTAATCAATTTAGATAAGGATAGATGTTTATGAACATTAATTTTGTTTGGTGAAGATAAGTGAGGATTGATATATGTTTGAGAAGGGGGAACTAATTCTAATGAAGGGGTAAGAACAATATCTTGAACATTGTGAATGGTATCATAATAATCCATAACACCATCATTTATAATATTATGAGTTTTGTTCTTAAGTAAGAGATGAGGATCCACATAAGTTTGGGGTGGCTTGAATTGACACATAAGGAAATCTTGTCATTTAGCTTGGTCAATAGCCTCCTCCAAAGTGTGTGGAGAGAGAGTGAGGACCCAATACTAAAATTTAGGGAAAAGAGCATTGGTAAAGAGATGGAAAATATTATAATAAACCATCTTATGTTCACATTTTTTGACAAGATTTTCCACCTTGTAGCAAAGGCTTGAGCAATTTCATTTTCAAGTTGTTTGAAATTTATGAAGTGGGCCAAAGTGTTTTTGGGAAGATCACTAGTTTGGAATTATTGAACTAAAGAACTCACTAAATCCTCCAAACTAGTAATGGAATGATTTCTAATTTGGTTGTACCAATCTAAGGAATCACCTATGAGAGTTTTGGCTAAGAGTTTGGTAGTGGCAAACGTGTTCAATTTGACCCAATCTTTATAAAGATTTCAAATTTTTGAAGATGAAGGGTGGGATCGGTTGATCCATTATAATAAATTATATGTGTGATACCTCCTATATCAATGTCAGAAATTTGAGTAGTTATAGGTTCATTTTGAAGATGATTAATGGTTTTTTTTAACAAAGGAATTTGAGGAATGAGATTGTGCTAAGAATCATGAAGAGGAGGGGGAACATTTTTGTTATGTGTACTCCAAGCCATTGGTTGAGGATGAGTTTGAAGATGGATAAGGTGGTTTTACATTCTCATCATTTGATTTATGTTATGAGCTTGAAAGGTATTCATTTTATTGAGTGTTTTTAACAATATTTGATGTGTTTGATTCAAATTATTAGAAGCATTAGTGGTGGTATTAGTGGCTTGGGTACCACTATTGGTGTTGATAGGAGCTTGAGAGGAATTATGAGAATGTGAGGCACTAGTGGCAAAATTTGCTTGTGTAGTAAAAGATGGACTAGTGAATGGTTGAGAAGAAGAAGCATTAGTAGCATGATTAACTTGGGTATAAAATGATGCACTAGTGGAAGGATTAAGGATAGTGGATATTATGAGAGGCCCACTAGATATAAAACCTACCATGTTAGTGGATATACTAGGCATGGAGGTGGAAGAAGTTAGAGAATAAGAGGTCATGGTATGAGAAGGGGTCATAATCAAAGGAATAGGTTGAGAATCAAAGAAAGTGGTACCCCCAAATCTAGTTGAGAATGTAGGAGTAGGTGAATGAAACTCTTTGGATTAACCACTAATCATAAGATTGTAAATAGGAGAAGGATCTTTTCCTCAATATTGAGGAAATTTAGAGATAAGAAAATTTTGAGTGTATTCTCTAATTTGGGTTGTTATTCTAATGAGAATAGAGGATTACACTATTAAGAGGTATTAGGAGGGGTCCCATAGTTTATTGTGCAAGTGGAAATATGAACATTATTAGCATCCAAGAGAGGATCCCTACTTTGTCTATGGGAGACCATATGAGGGTTGGTAAAATTCATATTGTTTATTAACTAAAAATCAATATTATCATCATTCAAAAAGTCCATGTTGAATGGAAAGAAAGATAGATGAAAAATCAAGGAAATAGGAAATGATAGAAATAATACAAGTTTGACTAGTTTGACCTAACATAGAAATAGGGTATATAAATAGTACAGGGTCAACTAAGTTGATCCATCATAGTAAATAGAAGCTAGAGAAAGAGTAAATAGGGTCTAAAAATAGTACAGGGTTGAATGGGTCAATTTATTATAGTGAAAAGAGGCTATAAAAATGTATAGGGTCGATTGGGTCAACCTAGTACAAAAGATAGGAAAAATCAAGAAACCTATTACAATTTGTGAATTGAAACAAGATACTTTTCCAAGTAATCTATAAAAGTAAGAAATGAAGGGAAATAAAAGACAGTTGGATTAACACTAGCCAATCCAATTAAAACACACAACATAGAACCTTGCACCAACATTGGCTAATGCAATTTTTTATAATACAAAATATAATTGATCAAAAAGAAAGCAATCAACTTGGAAAGTAAATAGACAACTAATTGGTCAACCTGAATGTTTATTAGATTATTAGAATATGATTTTAGATGTGATGAGAAGTTGGCTATAAGCAAGGAAATAGAAGGAAATCTAAGGATGGTTTCAAGTAGTTTGGGTTGAAAGGGATATGTAGTGGTGATGATGTAAGCTTGGTATTGAGGCTTACCCCCTCACTTAAAACACCAAAACAATAATGGTAATGGGTGCTTAGCCATAATATACCATTAACCATGTGTTATACTTTACCAAAACATCAATTCAACCTCCCCCTTTGGTTATGAAATCCAAGTAGGTTGGCCTTGGGTAGTCAAATGTTAAAATGCTTGTTTATATTTTGTGAATTGGTCATGTTTGAATAAAATAGAAAGTAGTGAAATAAATGGTTAATTAAAAACCCCCTAATTAGACTATGTGATATATTCTAAGCATGAAATCAACAAGAAAAGAAAGTGTGATCTAATTACCAATATATAAGGTTAATCCCAACTTTGAAATAAGGTATAATGTTGACATAGTCGACATTATATGCACATAATATAGAATAGGGTCAATAGGGTTAATCCTATACTATGAAAGCAAGGTTTGAAAATGAATAGGGTCAATAAAGTATACCTAGTTATCCAAATAGCACATAGAACATAGAATTAGGTCACTAGGGTCGATCTAATTGAGTATGTAGGGGTAGTTTTAAAGACTAGAAATTTTAAAAGGAAAGAATGTAAAAAAAGAGATAGAGATTTAGAAAGGAACCTTGGTAGATTATAGATATAGAGAATGAAGATTGTTTTTCAAGAACCTTGATATATTCTTACAAATTATGCTATCTAGGTTGACTAGGTCGATCAATCTTTATAGAAACCTATTGCTAAGTGCTTGGAATGTATAGGCTTAATTAGGTTGACCTAGTATGTTGAACAAGATGCCTAAAAATGTAAAAGATTGACTAGGTCAACCTAGTAATCTGGACTAGAATCTTGAAAAGCTAAAAACCTATATTGGTTCATCTAAGTTAATCTAGTAACATATACCTGAAAACCTATGCATCGAAGTTAGAGATGGGTTGATGCAGTTAACCTAACATGGAAAATATATGATGAAAAAGAATGAAATGAATTAAAAAAGTAATAAAAGGGTTAGTTCACATTGGGTTTGTTAAAATGTATGCAATCAAAAATGCATCATATCTATGAATAAATCCTAACATGGAGAAGATATATCATATATACACTTATTATTGAGAATACACTTGTTAAGAAAGAGCATAACCAATATGGGGATCCAATAGAACCAATTGTGGGATCACTTGTCACAATACACAATGTTAGGAAGGGTTACAAAGCCTATATTCTAGAATTATTATGCAAAAATCCTAAAAGAGTCCTAGGCTTAATGTTTCATTCTATTCTAATAAACAAGAAAGTAAATATAATATAGTGCACACTAAACCTTATGCCATAAAGTGGGTGTTAGAAATAAAACAAAATAAACTAAGCATGAATATAAGACATATAATCACATTAATATATACAAAATCCTAATGTATGGGAGAGAAGCATAACTGGATTATCTATCTACTCTTACAAAGAAGGAAAAAAGTTAGGAATACTTACATTGAAGATGAATCAATCGAGCTTCAATCTCTCCCTTGTCAAAGGTGCTTTACAATAAATTACTATGGTATGTAAGGATAAAAAATATAAATCATCTCTAGGATACACAACCCATATATGTATCCAAAAGACTTCTCCACGAGACAAGATTTGTATCTCTAAAGAAAAGATGAAACCCTAAGATTTATTCTTCAAGTAGAATGATCAATAAGAAGATGTTCATTGACACTTATTATATTTTTATTCTCTATCCTCAAATGTTTGGAAATTAACTTGTGTGTGTGTGTGTGTGTGTGTGTGTGTGTGGATCTTACCCTAAATCCTTCTTAATATGTTGGCTATATGGGGTCAACCTAGTCAACCCTATATGTTTTTAGGAGATAATTCACTAGGTCTCAAGCTAGGTCAGTTGAAGGGCTAACAAAAATAATAAGTGAAAATACCCAAAAATAGTATAGAGTTGACCTAGTCAACCCTATATAATAATTAGAGGCTGAAAAATATATAGGGTCAACCTAGTCAACCGAGTATAGTCAACTAGTGAAAGGGGGTCAAGGCAAGAAAAAGGAGGATAATGATATGACAAATGTTTAGAATGGATACAATAGAGAAGAATAAGTTTAGGATAAATGGTTTTAGGAGAAAATTGTGTATATGTCAAGTGGAAAAAGAGACAAAAATATTATTAATCACCAATGGTCTTCCCACCCCTTTCTTAGTGTACCCCTTAAGGCATACACTCAGAGAGATTGAGACTTGATAGGTTTTTGCAAGATACAAAGTGTGAGTAAGTGATAAAAGTTTAAAAATATTATGTGTATATATATTGTAGCTCATCAGTTGAGAGTGAATATATTGACTTTGAGTATGATCATGAAGATGATGGTCCTATTGAAGATGAAGCCTCATTCATGGCTAAGGAAGGAAGTTACTCATATCAAAAAGAGTCTTCCTAGAGTGATTTGGATGTATATGAAGATGAGTTGGACTATGAGATTAAATTATGAATGCTCTTGAATAAGTAAATATTGAGAACAAAATCAATAAGAAGATGAAATCTAAGATCAAGGACTCTGAAGAGCAATTCAGTGTGTTTGAGGCAAGATTGGTTAAAGAATCAAAAGAGCATCAAGGTGTTATCATGTTTCTTAATTCTAAGTTATGATTCTAATATTGTGTCCTTGAAAGATGAGTTAGAGAAGACATCTAGTAAGGTAAAGTCATTTATGATGTTTGAAAAGAGCATAGGTGATCGAGATAATATTTTAAGTGGTCAAAATCATGGTAATGATAGAACTACTCTTGGATAAAAAAGAACTAGAGAATGTAACTCAAGATAATATGAAAACTTATGTGAAAAAAGAAAATCATCAAATAAGGAAGATGGTGTTGAAAAAATGAAGACAAATCAAATTAGACAACTAAATGCCATGAGATATCCCAGTTTCAATGGTTACTATTTCACATGTAACCACTTAGGGCATAAATATAGAGAATGTGAGAGATCTATTAGAAACAATTTTTCATGGAACTATGATGGGGGTCATCATTAAAAATGTGTGAACAAAGTTAAGTGATTCAACTATCTTAATGTAGGACACTTTACAAAACATTATCCACATAAGGTTAAATAAGGTGAGTTATCTCCAAAAAGAGGAGGTTGTTTCATTTGTCATGACATAGGACACATTGCAAGTTTTTGTCTAAAAAAGGTAAGACAAAATATGTTTCCTTCAATGAGTATGGGTTGTTATGATTGTGAACAGAGAGGTCATATTGCTAGATTCTACAATCAAAGGTCTACAAGTCATAATAGGTTTAATCAGGCTCCCATAGTACAAGGAAGAAGACAAGTTAAATCATGGAAACCAAAGGTGGTAAGTGTGAATCATGATGATATTATAGGTCTAAGTAATTTTTTTGCTATGGTGAATAATGATTCAGAATTTGAAGAGTTCAAGGGCTCTCATTATGTTCTCATATTATGAATGAAGAGACCATGCTCAATAAGAAGGCCAAGGTGTTGGTTGAGGTTATTTATAAGATATTTATGGATCCAAGTGAACATCTTGATGTTGTTGAGAAAGTATCATGCAAATAACTTCATTTTTTAGTGCCGAGTGATGAGGTTACAAGCTACAAGGAATATACTAGAGATGAAAAGGTACATCATGAATCTATGTTCTCTCCATGTTTATCAATTCAATATTAGAAGAGAAGGAGAGTGATTTGAAAAAATAACCAGTTGTCATAGTTCAAACTAAGAAGAAGAAGAATATAATCAAGAAATTTTATATCTATAAGAATATTCTAGTGGTTACTAAGGATATGTGGGCCACTCCTAGATTCACTTTATTTTAGAGAATTATGGTGAAAAGGGTGTCTCTACCTATGCTATGTAAGAGACATCTTTATTGTGGAAAAGTAAGTTTTTATGATTAAGATCATAATTCCAATTAGATAAGGTCATTGGCTAAGGGGGAACAACAAGTTTATGAGCTTGTTCTAGAGATTTGTGAAGGAATTATTGTATAAGGTTAGAATGGATTTTTATAGGTGGCCTAATGAGATTGATGCAATGTAAAGAAGAGTTTTTATGCTAATAAAGGTATGTGAACTTCTCTATGATGTATTCTATGTGATTTAAAGATTTGAATATCTTTTGTGTGCAATTTGAGAATCCTTTTTCTGCTCTTGGGTTTCCCAATTTGTGATTAAGTGTGTGCAGGTCCTAAAATGGGTTATAGGATGTATGGGTTACCAAAGGTGTGGAATCTTAAGTCTTGGTCCATAAGTTTTTGATGGTTTCCTCCAGGTGTGAAAGAAGTCTTAGAGGTGTGCATTGACCAAAAGGAGGTTTATTGACCCTATTTAATTTTTAAATTATAGGTTTTTGGGATATTATAGAAAGGTGTTTTGCCTTATTAATTGGGGTGTGATGCCTCTTAATATATTTAATGGGCCAAATGGGTTTTCAAATCAATCTTCATAGAGATTTGAAGGTTTGTAGTTTTTATGTTATTTAAGTTTTTATCAATTTAGAGGCTTAATTGGCTAGTAGGTTTGTGAAGGAATTATGTTGTAGAGGATGATCTAGATGTTTAAAATTGGTTTTATTGAGGGGTAATATGAGTGTGATCTAGATATGAATTTCCAAGTCTTGATGGTTTGTATAATGATATTTGTGGGCTACGCAAGTTCCAAGAAGGGCAATAAGGAGACTAGATAGGTCTAGTAATAAGAAGAGGGATTTTTTTTCATATATCCAAAATATCAAGGCATGAGTATTTAAAGCTAAGTTTTTATGTTGGTTTAGTTCATGTTTCCTATTTTGTGAGTGGCATTAAGTTATGTTTGTGATCCATATGTGGCTTGAGAGAGAAGGCTAGTAAGCCTATTTGGTGATTCTTCATGGTGTATGAAGATCTAAAGATGCTCAAGAGATGAAATGGCTTATAAATATTATGGGGATTCCCTCTCATATATTTATTTAAGATTTAAATCAGATTTTATTACTTTTTTTGTGTTCTTTCTTCATTGATTGCAGTGTTTGGTTGAATAGAGTGTTGGCATGTAGAAAGAGGAAGTTGTCAAGGCAAGAAGAGGTAAGGTTAAGGTAAGGGGGATTTTTTAATATATTTATAAGATGGTCCTCTCCTATTGGTATTATTTTTAGGTCCTAATGATCATTTGGTTCCCACTTTGTCATTGTGTCAAAACTAGAGAAATTTCCTATTTTGAGAGTGCTTGGAGAGAGAGAAAGTGAACTGTATATTGATATATGATGGTTGTTGACATCAATAACAAAGGGGGATAATGTTTTAGAGTTTTAAAATATGTCATGGTGATGTTGTGGAGGTGTCCTAGTGATTGGATGAAGTACCTTGTTAGTCTAAGTGATAATGACAAAGTTTGCAATGTGTTTGTCCTAGTTTGCTTCAAGTATGCTTGGTTGATCTTCAGTTTTGGCATGGTTAGATATGTTCAAGGATGAGTATGGTGATTTGAGGATGTTAAATAGGTCATATAATAAGTCCTATATATTTTATTTTTTATTTTCATGAGTGGAATTAATCTATTTTATCACTATTTTCATCTAGACACTTTGGGTTTAGTGGCAGAAAATCTGAGTAAGTAGTTTACTGACATCACCATTACCACATGTGGATGAGTCAAGGGGAGTGGTCATATGTTTGTGATAAAAAAATTCATATATATTATGTGATAAATATTAGGTCATGTGACTAAGTTCATTAAAATATATTCAAGTGAAAATTTTGGCTCCTAGGTAGTTTGACAATGTTTTCCCATACTTAGCCAAATTTGCAATGTGGAAAGAAAAGCTAAGTAAGCATTTTTATGATGTTATATTTCACATGTGTGAATATTAAATGATAAAATGATCATATGGGTTTGTTTATTTTTGTACCTATTTTATTTTTTTTTAGTTTTAGGTCATACAATGAAGTGCATCAAAAGACATGCATGTGCAAAGTTGGCCTTCTAGGTAGTTCTTGACATAGTTAGTTCCATGGTAGAAACATCTGAGTGAGAAAATTAATGGAATTATATCTCACACACACAAGGGTTTAGGAAAATATTGATATATTTTTTATTCTCTTATGTGAGGAGATAATATGGTCCAAATTTTAGATCATGCATCTAAGCACAAAAAAATGTATTGAGGTCCAAAGTTGGCCTTTTATGTAGATAAGTAAGGGTCCTCATACTTAGTCTATTTTACATGATGTTAAAGATCAGGACCAAGTGAAGATCCAATGGTTTATGTGTGTTAATAACTCTAGATATATGATACATATTAAACCAAATAGGTTAAAGTGTTCATTGGTTAATGAATCTGAAGATAGAGATCCTTATAAAAGGATCAACAAAGTGTGTTTATTCCAATATGTCAGCATGCAGTGAGATGAGGACAAGTATTTCATGTTTAACATTGAGTAAAGGCAAAGATTGATCTTATTACAAGATTTATGGTGATTTATTATTCTTACTAATAAATATCAATGGTGTGCATTAAATTCAATAGGTCAAAGTGACTGTTGTCTAGAATTTTTAAAGTAAATACAATCTCGTAGATATCGATAGTGTGCATTGGGTCAAGATTAAAAGATTACATGAGATGAGGTAAACTATTTGAAGTTTAATGTGTGGGAATTGTTAGAATATGTGTTAAATTTTAAAAAATATCAATGGTTCACATTTAATCTAAATATGTGAGTAAATGAGATGTGATCCATGTGATCAATGTTTAATGGTGACCGTTTGAATTCAAATATTTGAAGTTAACAAAGGAAAGACTAGTATCTAGTTTTTGGGCCATATCTTTCAATCTATGTAGGATTTGACCATGGTGTAAAAATAAAAGTGGTATAGGATTCTAAAGAACATTTTAAAATATATATTTGAAGATATTAAAGTGGGTAAAGTCAAATATATTGAGCTCTACAGTTGATTGTGTGTTTAATTGTCTTCTGAAAGTAACCCAAGAAGGATGTTCGAACTTGTTTTATTTTTGATTAGATGTCTCTTGATGAATTAGTTATTGGAGTATGTTGTAGAATCCATAAGGATGCTCTATTGTTTTTTGAGATGTGATCAATCTATCTTGAGTATGAACAAAGCTTAAAAATTTGACTATGTTTTCATTCATAGTGTCATTATGAATAAGGATATTATTTGAGTTGATTGAGCTTATAAAAAAGATTGGAATAATGCCTATAAGCATTTACAGATGTCAAAGAGGTCATTTGGAGTGGACCTATGAAATTTTAAGTGGCCTTATGTTCTTTTTTGTTTGATGAAATAATAAATGGATGAATATGTCTCCATGAGACCTATAAGAGCTATAAGGGCCTAAATTGAAAGGTGTAACTACTTAAGAGTGACCAATAGATGGTTTGTCTAACCTATGAAGATTATATTGAGCTATCTCAATATGATACATGAACTAAGGGTTAAGTCATGCCTATTGGCCAATCAAGATGGTGATGATCATGAATTCCCTATAAATAGTGAAACCAAATGTGATGGTTTCTATATTTTTGAAGAAGATTGTGTATGTGAGAGTTATGAAGTGAAGGAGAGGTAGAGTGCCTAGTAGATGAGTCAATGATTAGAGAAAATTGAGGACTGTGTGTATGACCTATGGGTCATTTTTTTGATGTTGGAATAGTGATTTTATAGGTTAAGGATGAGAGAAGAGGTTTAAGGTGATCTAAAAGGATATTTTAGATGCATTGAGTGTGTAGAGTTGAAGAGAGCTGATATACTTTGTATCTCCATCAGATTGGTAGGAAATCAATATTCAGGAGATGTTGTATTCATATATGTTGTTATGGTAGGTCAACATTTAGGGGTTTGTAGCCTCCTTTCAACATGAAACTTTATAAAGGTCTAGTTCTTTTGGTAGCTCAGCTAGATAGGTGTTGTAGCACCTTGTGGGATTGTAGTCTCACTAAATCAAGGATGGTAGTTTCTTGATTAGTTTTAGCTGGTCTAAATTGGTTCTTGATATTATAGGATAGTATTATAATTATAGGTTCTAGTGGGTTTTCACCCCAAAGAGGGTTTACCACATATTTCATGTGTTATGTGTTTGATCTTGCATTGCCTCTCTTGTTCATTGTTATGAATGATGTGTATGCTTCAAGAATGCTTATGGTAATTGATTATGATTTTTTGAAAGGTTTGACATTGAAGTTGTATTTTTTGGGCTCAGTAATTCACCCCACCTTCTCAGTGAGTGTACCTATAATAGATGAAATTTTGGAGTTGGACCCTAAAAGCATCCTTGCTTATGATGGTACCATATATATTAGTAAGGTGTGTGATTATAGCCTCCTTAAGTAGAGTTATAAATATGTCACTTAGATAGGTGAGAGACTAGCCTAAGGATATCATGTCATCAATCTATTTATTCAAGGAATTATTTCTTATAATGATATAATACTGATAAATGCTCAAATCCTCTAAGGGTATTAGGTTCAAGTCCTTAAATTTATTCATCCTAATCAACTTGACCAAGTTGATTACTTTATTATCATAAATCCCATAGGTGTTTTATGCCTTTATAATTTTTTATAGACTTCATCCCATTTTACTTTGTACTAAGCCAAAGTATTCAGAGTATCAAACACAACCTCCGCTTTCCATTCCACCTTGGGGATGGTCTCCTTTAGCAATGTGGCTTTATGTTGTTGTTCTAGATTAGTTTTTTCTATTTTCAATTCCTTTCACCAATTTTGTGGCTACATCACCATATGCCTTCAAAGCCAAGAGGGGAACCTATACATAGTGTTTTTTTTGGTAAGGTTTATCTCTCTTTTTCTTGGTTGGGGTGAATAGGGTTTACTTAGACTCATATACAATTATCTTATTTGGATGAGTTACTTTTATTTTGGTTAGCCTTTTCATGGATCTAGACTCCTTATCAAACTCTAGTGACAATTGAAAGGGGTATATTATAACCAAATATTACCTCTATAATGTGCCCAACTACATTTATTTTATCTAAGATTTATCTAGAGTTCCATCCTAGGGATTGGTGGATGTTGTAAATTAATCAGATGGTGTCAATCCTTGGAAGGTAGATGTTTAAGAAGTAACTATGGAGGTGACAAAGATAAAGACAAAACTAGGGGATGAGATGGGAAGTGTCATTTCTTAGGATAATGAAGAACTAGTGCTAGCTAGAGCACTTATCAAGAATAAAGGAACTTGAGGTATGAGAATAGTAGGCCTCACCTTTAATAATTGAGGACCGAGCCTAGGCATGGGCCTAGGTAGAATTGGGGGTAGATTGGCCATCACAAAGACCTTTAAGGTGGGTAAAGGGATAGTCACAGGCCTAATCATAGTTTTAATGAGGGGCCTATAGGGAATTAGGTTCATGTTATCTAGTGTTGGAGTCTCATAGATTATACCCTAGGATTGGCTACTTATAAACAAGGGAGGTAAATAAATAGACTCTTAATTATTCATACTTGGTTTATCCTTGATAGGAAGTAGGGGAGGTAGTTCTCATGTAGGAGCTATTGAATTTTTAGTGGGTGGTGTTTCTATCTCCACTAAAAATTAATGAGGCATGATTGAGTGTTTAATAGGCAATTAGATAACCTTATGGACCTGGGATGGGGTGTTGGTTGTGGCCTCCAAAATAGAGATCTATTTATTATGTTTTTTAGGATTAGATTTTCCCTTTCCCAAAGTGGGAGATAATTCTTGTAAGATACTCTAACTGAGGTAAGGGTTAGTTGGTATTTATTCTTCAGCACTAACAACATGAACTATGGATGTAGATAAACCTACTTGAGTAATCTCAAGATTGGAAACTTCATAAAGACTTGCATATTTTAATCTACCCTTAACAAGTGGGATATTTGCATCTTTTAATATTTTCTTCACCTCTTGATCATTTTACACATTGATATATAATTTGTCCTCATCTTCAAGCTCATGATGGTAGGTGATGATCAAGGCTGACCTATGTTTGATGAAGTGATTTAAAGCAATATTCTTTGATTCTCTTTGCATATTGTCATCCCTTTACAAGTTGAAATTAATCCTTTGATTGTAATCAACAATGATAGAGATCCACTTTTCTATCTAAAATTAGCTAATGTTAGATAGTTGCAGATGAACTAATCCTCTCCTTTCATTTTTTCATAATATATCCACCCTTGTGAGTAAGTAAAAATCAATTTATTTCTTAGAAAACTTATTTGACACTATAATGGACAACCTAAGTGGGTGGCCTTGATGCCAACTATCCTCACAATTGAAAATTTTGGGTAGTTCTAGTAGGCTCCTATGTTACTCAAATTTCCTTTGATAGTCTAAGCATGGGCCTTTTGTGGATTAAACTATACATTATAGGGTATAAATTTTTAGATATGGCCCTAATATCTTTCTTATAATTTTATAATCTAACACATGATAGGGTATGAAGAATAGTCGATTTGAACATGGGATCCCAACTGGTAAACTGAAGAAACTTTTGGGTAGTGCTGATAGCATCCACCAAGTAGAACATCATTTAAAAATTATCCCCTTAGCCACAACTTTATTAATTTGTGCTTCTAGGTTATAATATATAATTTCCCCAAATGGGGAGTCTTTCCATCATTAGTTATCATAGACAGAAGTGGGATCCATTTCTTATTCACATGATCTATAGCTTTAGCCCCATGCAACCAATTCAACATGGCCATCCCCATTCTTACTCATTTTATAAATTAAGTGATGGTAATTTGGATAATTTTAGTTTTACATACAAAATTTCCTTAGTTATTAGACTAGTCTCTTAAGATATCCCAAATATCATGGGTCTAGATCCATTGAGTCATGGTTTCCTGATTGTATACAATTTTTGATTTAGGCAAATCATAATAAGCTTGAAAGGCTGACTCAACTATGAAGGTAATGTCTTGGCCAAAATTCAAAGATTTAAACATATTATTAATGTAACTAGACTGAAGAAACATGTGGTATACCAAGTCTGAAGAGGGGAGTACCTCTAGTTAGATGCTATTTTGTGTAACCCTATAGATTTGAGCACCAAAATTTCAAATCTATCCTCTACCTCATTCGTGCCTTATTCATCATCATTGTCTTAGTCCATATTCCTATCTACATGGTATAATAATTCATTACAATGTTTATCTACAATAGCCAATGCAATAGTGTTGAAATTGGTATCCCAAAAGATGATATTTATCCCATAAGAGTAGAGGAATGGGACATGTTCTTAATTTTCTGATTTAGATGTTTCAACTTCAACCATGGTTTCAAATTCTATGATTGATAATATTTTGGATTGATTTAAAGCCAAAGGAATGCATTAAAATATTTAGAAAAATTACATAACTCTTTTAAACTCTTAACAGATAACAACTAAAGGTTAACCTATTGCTTTGAGATGGAAAGACTTAAACTTTAAATTTAGAATCAAACTGAGCAACATGAGTCATAAATGGTAAGTTTTTTTCTTTGACTCAATTTAATGTTGCATTGGATCTTCAATTTTAATATAAAATCTTTGAAATTTTACTTTGATAAATCAACCAATCATTACCTTCACTTTATCCATGTGGCTTACCATCATAGGCTTGACTTTTTTAGTGAAGTGAATTGGATTTAAATCCATCAAAATGAACCCCATCAACATTTAATTCAAACTTATAACTAGTGATTTGTGAATAGTTGTATGTCACCTAGGTACTATCTTTGACATGTACTAAACACTTGGTGCCCTATTAGGCATACTAGCCTTTTATTTCAAATATTTAACCATCTAATGGACTGCATAATACTTCACCAAGTGTCACCTTCCAATTGGGTCACTCTTATTTAATCATCACATAAATCAACACCTTTCATCTTTTGGCCAATGCAATTTTGGAACTCCTACTAATTTTCCAAGTGGTGAGTCATTATTAGGTCACACTATCAAATAGTTTTGTTGTATGAAATTTTAATGGACCCAAATTCCATGACCTTTATCGAAATGTCACATTTTTATTTTATCCCATTTTCACTAGGTTTCATGTCTTATTTTATGGGTTTATTTCCATGATACATGGTTTAACATGTCTTAATACCATTTCTACCATTTTCTATGTATCTTATAAGTCACACACACACACACACACACACACACACACACACACACACACACACACACACACACACACACACACACACACACACACACACACACACACACACACACACACACACACACAGATATATATATATATATATATATATATAATATTATAAAGACAAATTCCAAGTGTCACCTTATCATATAATCATAATATTATGAAGTTGAAACATTTCACATTAATTTTGGGGGGCATGACTTAGTGCTAAGTGGCAGGATGTGATAGGATCACATTTTCATGAGACTTTATAAAGTAGTCCAAGCCTTGAAAGGATGAAAATGAGTACAATATGGCATATTCTAATTGAGTCATGGGGTCATGAACTATGTAACTTAATTATGAGACTTAGAATGCCATGAATGAATGATAAGAGGTAGACTCCTATTGGATTGTGAGGTTCTGTAATTTTTAACTCCTTTATAAGCTTAGAATTCCATGATTGAGTGACAAGTGGCATACTCCCATTGGGTTATGGGTTCACTCTATTTTTCAAAGGATAAAGATATATGACAAAGTCTCAAACTTTATGTAGATGAGTGACTAGTACATGCGACACTACCATGTGTTAATTGAAGATGAGCTATCATTAGTCTCCTACCAAATGAAAAGGTGTGAAAGTTAGTAAATAATGAGATAAAAAATAAAAGGTAAAAGTATAAAGGCATAAACTTTGAGTAAAAAAAATTGACATGGACCTTAGTTTGAATTTTAAAATCAAGGTATGTCATAGTCTTGAACTTGAATTTTATTATAGTTAAAGTTAGACCATGATTCAAAAAATATTGATTAACCTTGGTAGAGATTTATGGATCATACATTAGAACTTTAAACATAACCCCTTGTAATATTATTTATAAACAATCCAAATCATTAGAAACCTTAGTGGATTAGACATCAATAAAATATTTAAAAATACCTCATTAACACTTGTTATGAACTAACATGATTTCTAAATATTTCAAGTCATACAAAGGGGGTTTTAGTCATGTGATACCAAGGATAAGGTATATCCTAAGGTGAATGATCCAAATTTTTCACATTGTCCCTATTTTATAAAATGGGGTGTGTTTATCTCAATAAATGGTGACCTCTATGGGAAACATAGTAATATGTTAGAATTTAGATATCTTGGTTTAGAATATAATCCTTAGGTAGTCATTCCTTGGTGGATGCTTAAAATACTAGAATTGATTTTCCATAGCTAACAAATTTTTACTTGATGGATAAAATCTTTAAAATATGAAAAATCATTCATACTATGTGTGTGTGTTATTGAATTGATTGACCAACATGCCTTTGGGTTTCAAAATCAGTGACTTCAAGCTTTATGGCCTTGAACATAGGTTTTGAGAAAGAATTTTTAGATGTATATAATTATGCTTAGATTTTAAGTAGATGGCTTGGGAATTGATTTGCTACTAGCTAGGTATCCATATCCCTAACAAAGATACCTTTGGTTCCACTCTACACCTTACTCTACTCCAAATAAGGTGTCCATAGCCTTAATGGAGGTTACCTGAATCACCTTCAAAGGAATTAAAATTATAGTGTTAAGTATATTTAAAATTTATGCACATATAGTTTAATTAATATTTTTGCAAACCCTTGGAGGTTGGGAATCAATTTATTGGCCAAGTTTTGAGGGATTTTAGAACTTTTTCTCAAGAACCATTCACTTTTAGTGACTAAGTTCTACCTAATAAATCTTATGATGTGAGGCTAAGTGTTATTATGGATGGATATTTGGAATTTTAAGAGCTTCATTCAATCAAATGCATATATTTAAGAATTAGATTACAATCATAATATAAAAATAGACTCCATGAAATGGCAATTTTAAAATTATGTCCTAATTATCCAAACCAACATGTATTATAGTATTTTACTTTGAAAAACTAGTTATTGGGATGTACATGGGTTTTAACACTTCAAATACCATATTTTAGAACTTAAAGCAAATGCAAGAGGAACTTAGGATTTTTCATAGAGGGTTTATTAATAAGATATATCACACAATCACTAATTTAAAGAAGGAAAAGAACTGAAATCAAACACATAATGAGAAAGAAAATCATAAAGGAATCTAATCTACTCCTACTTATTACCACACTAAACCAAATCATAGTTATTTGGGTGTGGTGTAAAGGGTAGTTGAGAAGTAGTGTTTTAGGTATTATATCTTCATTGGAAGAGCTAAGTCATTTCCTTATAAGTCTTTTAATATGAATGCATTATCACCCAACATATGTACAGTTTGATAAAGCCTAATCTAAAGGGGCATGAATTTTTCATACTGGCCTTTTTTCTCATGGAATTTGTCTCATAGTTAGACCAATCATAAAATTTGGAAAGTTTTGATTTTATCCCTTTTGTCAAACCACATTTTGACTATGACCTTGTGTTTGCTAAAATTATTGAGGGATTAATTTCTAGCATCTTCCATCTGGAAGATATTCAATAATATTGATTGGATTTTCTCATCATCATTCATATATTTGGCCATGAACTCATAAGTAAGAAGTTTCAATGTTACAGGAAGTATTAGTTGTTGCCCATACACTATTAAGAATAGGGATGAATTCAAAACCTACTTATATCTATTTTGATCTACCCAAAGAGCATATTTTAATAATGACTACCATTCTCTTGGATTTTTATCTTCTTTTTTTTATTGCATTCATCAATTTCTTATTTGTTGATTCTACAACATTATTTCCTTATCAATAATGATTTAAAGAAAACATGATAATAATCATGTTGTCATAGGCCCACTCTATGAATTTTTTGGGTTAGAAATTTGGACCATTATCACATACTAGAGACAAGGAGGTCCCAAATATGGTTGTAATATTTTCCTCTAGGAATTTGATGACATCAATTACCCTATAGTTATTAGTGGAAATTTATTCATTCCACCTAGGGCAATAGTTAATAGATGTTATCACAAATTTGTGGCTTACCAAAGAATTGGGATTCATGACTCTAATGATGTCTATCACCATTGGGAAAATGGCCTTGTTTTAATCACTAATTACAAAGGCATGGATGCCTTTACTTCTTTACTATCAAACACTTGACATTGATGATATGCTCATACATGAGCATGTGCATTCTTGAATATTATAGGTCAATAATATCCCACTCTAAGTGTTTTTTAGGTAGTGGATCTACTTGAATGATGTTCACTTCCTAATTTTGCATATAAGTTATTGATTATGTGTAACTTTTTTTATGGATATGCATCTGAAGTAGATCCCTTCATAGTTTGTTTTATAGAGCACTCATATTTTTATCATGGAGTGAGAAATTTTTATCCTAAGTGTTCTCCTTTATTATCTTTCCAAATCTAGGGGGAGAGAATTTCTCAGTAGGTAATAGATGATGTCCTTGTACCAATATTCACTTGAGACATGGTTTGCTTCTACCTTTAAAACATCAATATGAGGATAAATCTTAGAAATTAACTAAATTAAACCTTAGCCTTGTACCATCTTGGGTGACTTATTTTATATGTCATATTACTAGATTTTGGTCATCTACTTCCCTCATCTTTCCCCTAACTTGTTCTAGCTGAGCATAAGCTTAATGGAAGGGTTAGGTACAATGGCATGAGTCTTGTTTCTAATGATGTAGTGTCTTAAATTTTTTATAGCATTTACCAAAGCATACACTTGTTTTTCTAGGAGTGGATATCTCAATTTAACATCCTTTAATTTCATACTCATAAAGGTGATATAAAATTCCTTGTCATCTATTTTTTTATTAAAACAATAAAACTCATGTGATCAGAATCAAAAGAGTAAAGGTAGAGATCTTTATTGAAATCCAAGATAATTAACATGGGTGCCTATACTATGGCATCCTTGATGTATTGGAAAGATTTCTTAGCCTTGGATGTCCAATCAATCTTTTCATCCTTTTTTCACATAGCATTTAAAATTCTAACAATTTCAGTGAAACCTAAAATGAATTTGCATACAAAGTTAATTATTTTTAAAATGATTTCAACTCTTTTCTTCTATTCCAAAAATCAACCGTAAAGATAGTATCAATTCTATCTAGGTCAATATTCATACCTTATTTCATGATTATGTGTCCCAAGAGCTTACCTTTGGTTACATAAAAGATATTTTTACTAAGGTTTAGAGAGATACCAAAGGTCCTACATTTATTTCAAACTTGTTAAAGGTGCATCATATGATCTTTAATATTCTTATAGAAAATGATTAAATTATCCATGCAAATAATAATTTACTTACTAATTAGTCCTTGGAATGCATGATCCATAACTTGTTGAAATTTAGCCTTGAAATTGATGAGTCTAAAAGGCATCCTTCTATATGTGAACATTCCCCACTTGGTCATGAAGGTAGTCTTCATCCTATCTTTTTTATTAAACAACAAAAAAGACATCTAAAAGGGACATCATTTGAGATCCACTAACCATTTGAGTTACCTCATTTAAAGAGGGAAATGGGTGGTTATCCTTTTATAAATATCTATTAAGGTTTTGGAAGTCCACTTAGAGTGTAATTTCACCATTTTTCTTCCTGGCTAGAACTAGGTTAGCCACCCATGTGTAGTTTTTGAATGGGAAAACAATTCTTACATTCATTAACTTATTCACTTATAAATGAGAGGCTTAATAATGAGGTTCATGGGTCTCTTTCTTTATCTGAAAGGTTTGCATGCTTATTTCAAAGGGATATATGAGTGATGACTCGAGTGTCAAAGACCCTGAGATCTTCACAAGACCAAGCAAGAACATCCTTGAATTAGGACAATATTTTAGTTGCTTTGGTCAACTCTTCCTTAGTATAGACCAACTCAATGTTTATATTTTGTTGGTTACTCAATGAATATAGATTAATTTGTTTATAATATTTGCCACTTACTTTTGGCACCTTGGTATCACTTGTTATCTTATCTTGAACAAATACCATTTTTAGGGAGACCATGACCTTAGGAATTATATTCTTATTAAGCTAGATTACATCTTTGTCAATATTGACCTCCTTTAAAGACTCTTATTCTTTTTCATTGATTATGTGTGTTTTAAGGACTCTCAAACTAGTCATGAAATTGATGATTTATTTATCATTATCAAAAACCTATAAGTGATTGATGTTGTCTAGTTTAGAAGGACATGATATCATTTTAATTGTATACTTATTCAATTCGAGAGCCTTGGGTGGGGCTATATTTTCTATTATAGAAGTCAACACATCCACCAATTGATTTTGATCCCTTGGTACAAAGGCAATGTTAAAAACTTTAAAACTTTCAATCAAATTCCAAGTTATAAACTTATATTTCTTCAAATAATAAGTTTTTCATTGATATTGACTATTTAATTGCTTAATGAATAGTTTTTAATCATCATCGACTAACTATTTCCTTAGTTTATGTTTTATGGAAAATTAAAGTCCTAGGATCAAGGCCTCATACTTTGTAAGATTATTAGTGCATGTAAATTGAAGTCTATAAGATGCCAAATATTGTTTATAAACCATATTTATTAATATGATACCTACCCCTAAGCCTTATTTAACTTTTACATCATCAAATTACATCATTTAAAATCCTTCATCTTTGGCCACTAGGTTTTTTTCAATCAAATAAGTAGTATTAAGAGAATACACACCTAAGTATATGGATTGGAAATTTACCTTCTCATTCTTGGTGTTATAATATGTAATCATAAAATTTATTCTCAGCTCTTGCTCAATTCATATTTTATTGGGAAAACCACTACAAGATAGCCACATACGTGAGCATTATTTAGACATGTATCCATTTAAGGATTTTGCACAGCCTGTACTCAATAACATCCCATATTATTATGGGATTTCTATGACTTGAATGTTGATTAATTATTGAAATCAAGGTTCATGAGCCAATTGAATATGAATGTTTAACAATCATCCTACCACCTTGACCTTTGTCTTGTCCAATTGGGCAACAACTCAGTCAGAGTTGATTTTAATTAGTCCCAACTTTTCATAAATACCTACAGGAATTATGTTACTAGATGCCCCAGAATCAAGTAAATAATTATGCATATTCCTTACAAATATTTTAATAGTCAACAAAAATTTAGGGACAACAACTTTAATTTTTTACATTACCATGTTCACATTCATAGATTTGAATTTACCTTTGTCTAATTTCTCAGTTAATGATTTCAGTAACAAATCCCTCTACTTAGTGATTTGAGAAATATTTTGAAAGGTAATATTGGCTTTTATCTTCTTTATATCTTCCACAATGTTGTATCCACCTTTGGATCCCATTATAACATACTCTATAGATGATTTATCATCCCTTCCCTTTAGGGGAGGAGGATCATTATTGGTTATATGATCTATGGGAGCGTCAACTTTGTTGGATGGTGTGGAGGTTATTATATGTTCCTTTTGATCTCTATTCCTCAAGGCATAATTGATCTTTTGGTACAGTTAAAAAGTCTAGATCTCATATGTGTTGCTTTTAGGCTCATTATCTTCTTAGTTTGGAAACATGTAAGTTTCAACCACAAGGTCCATTTCTATGGTTTTGGACCCATTTTCAAGTGCTCTTGTATTTATGGAATTTTTAGTATTGCTTTGATTATCTAGGACAATGTCATAACTTTACATCGCACCTTAGAACATTTCAAAATCATTAAAAAATTATATGTAGTCTAGCTCTCCATGTTGGGTCATGTTATAGACCTTACACCAATTACGAAAGTCCAATTCACAAATATTTATTTTAGGCATATTATGGGCTAGGGGTTTTTTATTATTTTTAGACCAGTTGAAAGGTTTATTATACTTTTAAAATGTGTAATTTATATTAGGACCTTACTCTGTGTTTCTCATTTAACTTTTCAAATTCAAAAAGTCACTACCTAATTTTTGGACCATTCTCTAAATTGATTATAAGTCTCCCTTTGAAGACTCAATCTTAGCATTCTGAATTAGGCTATAGACAATGCTTTGGGTATTCGAGTTATTAATAAGGACCAAAGATTGATTGTTATTTTGGGGATGAGACATAGTATTAGACTGATTAAAGAATCCTAGTTGTTATCCATGAGATACATGGATTAATGTAAATTGGTTAAGGCTAGGTATTTGATTTAACACAAGCACATTCTTATTTGTGTTTAGAATTAGGATTAGAGCATGAAAAGTGGGGTTGATGTTTGGGATAACAATGTTAGGGTGCCCTTGTAGGTGTATTTGCTTGTTAATGTGTATTGCCTCTACATATGCGAGTGCTAGCATATTGACATTCATAACTCTATGTAGAAATACAATAGTCATTAGGTCTAAGGAATTTTTATAAATTTCAAGTGTTAGGTTATATGTACACTGATAGGGAGTTGTGGTGAAGCTATACATCTTATTGAATTTAGCATTAAAAATTCTTATGGGTTCACTCGAGTCTCACTTTTAGATAGTGAATTATTGGTAAATAATCCAAAGGCTAATGACCCTTCCAAATTTTGTAATGAAGGTATCATTAAACTAGTTCCACCCTATTATGGAATCATCTAGCAAATTGAGGAACTAATTGTAGGTTGTTTCCCTAAAACTAAATGGAAAAAGTATATAGGCTATATCTTCATGGATGATGTTCAAAAGCTTAATATCCACCTTAAACAACCTGATATGCTCTTTAGTAGTTATACCTCCATATGGATGGAAGTGGGTAGGTAATTTTCAAGGTTCTTGGGCAAATCATGTATAGGATCGAGCACATTCATATAATATCCTCCTAACCATGTCATGACTAGCTGGATGTGAAATAGAAGAGATGGATGCTAGTTCACTAGATTGGACTTCCTATGTCTCCCTTTATCAACTCTAGCTTTGTGATGGGTTTTCATATATCCAAGGATAACTTTAGTTTTAAAGTGAGATCTAGTTTGAATCCTAGGTAACTCCAAGATTTTTTGAAAATTATCTATGCCCAAAATTGAAAATATCATAAAGTTTAATCAAATATTGTTAAATAAGGTAAATATTGGCTAAATCAACATAAAATATCCCCATATAAAGGTCCACAATCAATTAGAGTGGTATTATTTCACCTTCATTAGTTTGGATCCTTCAAAGCCTTGAATCTTACACAAACTTTTGTTATAAACTTGGTCTAACCTACAAAGATCAACATTAGACAAGATATTTCAAGCAACCTTTAGTGTATTATGCTTATCAGAACATTTCAAAGAAAAAACTTGCAAACAATATATTAATGTTATGTGAATGAACCCAATTTAGATTTTTAAAGCCTTGGCTCAATGATATTTCATAAATAATAAACTTAGATGTTGATTTTTACATTTATTTTCCATAGATCTAAAGTTCTTAGTTTAAATTACATCCAAGAACTTTACAAATATAGATGAAATAAAGTTTGATCTATTTGAATAATTCAATGACGTGCCTATCCTTAATGCCTTTAGATGAAATTTAAATATATTAGAGGGGTAATGCAAGAATATCTTCAGATTTGAGCTAATTTTTCAAGGAACTTTTGGAATAAACACATTTTCACAGATAGATTTTAAAGGTTACAAAGATCTCATAGAAGTTGAAGTGAAACCATAGTGTTTACACCAATCTTTGTGTATTTAAAGAAATTATTCTATATTTCAACTAAAATACACTACAATTTATCTCAAAACAAATAAAGAAGAGGCCCTCCTAGTGCTAACTTTTCCCCTATTGATGTATATGTGTCGAGGATATAATGTGAATAGTAGAATAATATATTTTAGTTTATTGTGTAGGTCTTGAAAGACCTTAAGGCTTAATTTAGTTTTGTTAGAATGATTATATGAATACCACCTTTAGTCTACAAGTAGACCCTACTATAGGGAAAACAATATTTTTATAGTGACACAACCTATTGGAAATTTTTTTTTGTTGTTATGGTGAAAATTGATTTATATTTTCTCAGTTCTTTGCCCAAACTTAGACAAGTAGATGAATATTTACATTGAGCAGTAATCTAAGGTGATTCATGTCATAAAATGAAAAAAGGGAAAGGAAGTTTGAACATAAAAGAAGGTTTACCTTGAAATAACAAAGATCAACATATTTCTTTTAGTTCTTTCTAATAATAGTGAAAATAAGACTAACATTCATGAGATTATAGTATTGGAATAAAAATACCATAAATGCAATGGTGATTTTGGGGTAAATAAAATGCATATATATGAAAAATATGATTTAAAATAACTACCTACAAGAAATTATCTTGAGCACATTTATTTGTAGAGTACAAAAGAAGTAGAGTATACATAGACAAATTTCATTAGAGTAGTAGAAAGAACAAACTAACAAAATGCATTCAAAACACTACTATCATACTTATCCATTAGATAAATGAAACCATCTATCATTTATAAATCTTGAAAAATAAGAAAATATGAAATCAATGAAACAATGAAAAAAGTAAAAGAATTCATCTTTCTATTTGCATTAATTTCACAAAAAAATTATTCTAAGTACAAATGAAGGGGAAAAACCCTATATATAGGCCTCTTTTATGCCCAAGATGGTTACATTGGTTACAAAAAATGAATACATGCCAACTGTCACTTTAGATAGAAGTTCCTCATGTTCTATAAGACTAAAGAATATTCCCTATTCAAAGAGATAATCTTTTTATAATACACTGAGAGGAACTAGAACATGAAGTTCATCAAAGAAAACAATCCTAACAAATGGCTATCTTGTTCTCAATGTGCTAGGCTAGGATCTTGTTGATATTGATGATGATGAAGCTCCCAGTATAGTAGAAGATGAAAATGAAACCATAGTAGCTAAAGAGGGACTACACTCTAGTTTAGCCTAAGAGGAAGAAATTTTGAGTTAGGCCAAAGAGGAAGAAGTTCCTATGGTGACCATATGTGGCTTACTACTTTCCTACTTCTCAACTTTTTTTTGTCCTCTCTATGCCTTAGAGTATTTCTTGTAATCACTGTCGATAAATTTTTAATCTATAATTGGTTCTTTTAAAAATTTGATGGTGAAACTTGACATTGCATAATGTCTAGCTAAGAGTGGGCTTATGGTCTCATTGATTTCCACTACCTTTTTGATTTTTTGATTGGTTGATGCTACTAAGGACACCATATCTTGTCTAAAAGTTATCCCCTAAGCTAGATCTTATTTTCTAAAATTGATGATGAAATTTTGGATTTGGGCCCTAAAAGCATCCTTGGTGATGATGATACCATCTCTACTATCAAAGTGTGTGATTACATGCTCCTTAAGTAGAGTTATAACTATATCACCTAGTTGCATGAGAGACTAGCTTAAGTATCTCATGTCTTCAATCCATTGATTCAAGGCATTCCTTATACCAATGATATAGGACTAAGCAATTCTAAAATCCTCCAAGGGTATTAGGTTCAAGTCTTCAAATTTACTCTCTCTGATCAACTTGACCAAGTTTATTACTTTGATGTCATAAATTCCATAGGTGCTCTCTACCTTTATAATTTTGTTATAGACTTCATCCTATTTTACTTTGTACTGAGCCAAATTATTTAGAGTATCAAACATAACCTCCACTACCCATTCTACCTTAGTGATGTTATCTTCTAGAAATGTGGCTTTATGTTCTTATTCTAGCATATTTATTCTTTATTGCATTTCTTTCACCAAATGCCTTTAGATCTGAGAGGGGATCCTCTAAATATTGTTGTTACTAGCTAGGTTTAGTTATCTTTTTCTTGGTTGGTGTGAATAGGGTTTCTTCATACTCATATATAATTATCTGATCTAGATGAGTTACTTTTATTTTGGTTAGCCTTTTCATGGCTCCAGACTTGTTATCAAACTCCATTGAGACTTGTGGGGGATCTACTATAACTTAATCCTACCTCTCTAATGTGGTCAACTAAATTTATATTAATTAAGATCTAGTTGAATCACCATCCTAGGTTTGGGTGGATGGTGGTAATTGATGAGTTGCTTTTAATATTTGGAAGGTTGATGTTTGATAAGTAATTGTGAAGGTTACTAGGATAAAGGTGGAACTATGGGATGAGGTGGGAAGTGCCATTCTTGAAGATGATGAAGAACTAGTTCTAGCTAGAGAACTTGTTAGGAATAAAGGAACCTAAGGTATAAAAATATAAGGCCTCTCCTTTGGAAATTGTGGACCAGGCCTAAGCATTGGCTTAGGTAAAATTTGGGGTAGATTTGCCATTATATAGACCTTTGAATTGGATGACACAATAAAAGGATTGATAGTGTATAAAAGGATATTCATAGGTATAATGATGGGAATATAGTGCATTAGGTTCATGTTATATGGTGTTGGGGGCTCATATAATATACACTAGGTATGGTTACTTAGAAAAAATGGAGGAAAATAAACACACTCTTGATTAGTTGTACCTAATTCTTCCTTGAAAAGAAGTAGGTGAGGCAATTCCAGTGCAAGATCTATTAGTGTTATAGTGGTTGGTGTTATTACCTCTATAAAAGATGAATGAGGTACCCTTGAGGGTTTTAAATGTAGTGATATAACCTTGTGGACTTGGGATGGGGTACTAGTTATGGATTCCTAAATAGATACATGCTCAATATGTTTTTGGGGATTAGATATTTCCTTCCACAAAGTAGGAGACAATTTTCTTTATATCTTCTAACTGAGTTGAGGTTTAGTTGGACTTTCTTATTCAACACCAAAAACATGAATTATGGATGTATATGTACCTACTTGAGCACTCTCAAGATTGAAAAATTCATAAAGACCTACTTTATACATCCAATTCCTAACACCATAGTGTTAAAATGATCAATTTTACTCAAAATTCTACAATAATGTACAATTTGGTCCAAAATCACTTAAACCCAATAAATGGTTAGAGCTTGTCATATACAAGTGCTTGTTTAGGATAATATATCCCTTAATGGGGTAATGCATTTTATGTGATTATTAATTTTTTCTAGGTCATTTTGAGTTAAAATGACAAAAATGAAATTTGACACTCTAAACCACTGAATTCTTCTAATTTAGAAGCACACAACATGTGCATGTGTTATTTCATGTTGACAATGTCCTAAATGAGGTATTGGTCCTTACGTAACTAACACCTTATAATTATACTCCAGTTAAATTATAACTTAGTAAATTGACATTTTGACCAATTTGATTAAGTAGACAACTAATTTCCAAAGAATTGCATAAAAATTAATTAACCTCACTTAGGAAAATTAATCCAAATTAAGAGCTTAAGTGGACAATCCATGGAAGTTAATGAATATTTTTAATTGGAAATTCATTTCTAATATCTACATCATTAGGTGACATCATCTATGGGGTGGCATTCATAAGACAAAAATGGAAAAAATATTAGGTTTAAATCCTCCAATTCCTCTTTAATTCCCTTTTATTCCAAATATTTATGGATTAAGCCTCCAAATTTTAATTGATTCATGGCCACACATATTCATCTCAACATGGATAGTCATGGTTGATTTTGATTATTTCTAAAATCCTATAAATATCCTCACTCATCTTTTCAATCTTATTTTGTGTAAACTTATTATGAAAAATTATCTTCACAAGTCATTTTTATGTAGTTTCATTATGCTTAATTTTCAATAGGATAACCTCACTATTAGCATAACATTGATCAATTTCATGAGCCTAGTTCATTTATGCATTGAGAGATGATGGAGGAGTAAGCCACTCATCATAAATAAAGACTTAGAGCACCAAATCAAGGGGAAAATCATGTTTTGAGCTGTACTTGGAGGTGGGATGCTCTTGGGAAGGTTTATTGGTATATTCCTTCTTTCAATAGCTCTTGATTTTCATTTGAAAAACCCCATTGAGGGAGTTAGATTATTTAGTTATGTTCTTTATGATTATTTGAATTTTTTTTAATAACACATGATCTAACTCACTTTGGATTCCATCTCTACACTTATAACTTTTAATCTTCCCTTAAAAAGGGGGATATTAGATTATATCACTCTTTGATTTACCTCTTGATCATTTGCCACTTTGATATATATTTTTTTCTCATCTCCAAGATCATGATGGTAGGTGATGCTCAAGGCTGACCTATGTTTGATGAAATGCTTGAATAAATGTGATCCAAGTCCCATTGCCTATTGTCATCCATTTTCAAGTCAAAATAGGTCTTTTCTTGGTAGTAACAATGACAGAGTTCCAATTTTATATTTAAAACTAGCCAGTGTTAGACAACTAAGGATGAACCAATCCTCTCCTTTTATTTTTCCATAATCCATCCACCCCTATGAGCAATTCAAAATAATTTTTTCTCTAAACCAACATATATGACACTATAATGGGAAACCTAAGGGTGCTTATCTTAATTCTAAGTTTCCTCATAATTATGCAATCTATGTAGTACTAGTAGGCTCCTAGGGTACTTTGGGTTGCTCAAATTTCCTTTGATAGTCTAGGCATGCACCTTTGATGGATTGCCCTATACACTATAGGTTAGAAATGTTTGGGTATGTCCCTTATCTCTTGCTTTTACTTATACACTCTAGCCTTTGAGAAGGTATGAGGAACATTCCATTTGAGCTTGGTATCCCAACTAGTGAATTGAGGAAACTTTTGGGTAACATTGATAACATCCACCAAGTAGGACATCATGTAAAAATGATCCCCTTAGTTGGCCATAACTTTCCTGATTTGTGCTACCAGGTTACAAGATATAAATTACCTCAAAGGGGGAGTCTTTCCATCATCAATTATCATAGATAGAAGTGAGATCCATTTTTCATCCACATGACCTATGTGATCAAGGAATTTTACTCAAGAGAGGAGGTTAGTATGGTTAATTCTAAAAATAATGAAATCAACACACTAAAAATCTAGCATCTCTAGGCCTAGATCATGGAGGGAGCTTAGTGAACAAATTAATTGAAAACACAAAAAAAATGCAAATAACTGCCAAACTTTATTACCTTCCTTGATTGCTCCAAGATATTTCTTTGTTGGATTGATTATATTGTGCTCAAGAAGACTTCATCAATGGGTTTTGGTTATCTCCATCTCCTCTTATCACCATGGTTAGCCTAGATTTTGTTTAGCTTGACTTAATTTTGTCATTATAACATTATGTATTTACTTTATGAATTAAATTTTGCATTCTAACTCTACTATGTTCCAATTTCTCCAAATAAAGATCTTTGGGCTTGCTTTTATAGGCTTAGAAACTAACCCCAACCCAAGTAGAGTTAAGGTGTAGTTGGGGTTTGGAATGGGTTCAAACTTAACCCTATTGAGTTAACTAACCTTGGTGGAGTCAAAAGGTGTCAAATTTTCATGATTATCATGGAATAAGCATGGGTGGGATATTTTCAAAAAATGACAACTCATAAAAGCTAATGATGAAAACCTAGGATATTCATTGATTTTTGAATTTCCCTTTTTGATTATTCATACTTGTTCATAGATGAATTCAGGTAGGATTTGTTTTTATTTTATTATTAATTAATCTCTTTTAGGATTTTGAATATTTGTGAAAGTTTAGATTTAAATGATTTAGGCATTTGCTCTTTTTAATTGATTTATGGGAAAATTTGATTTAATTTCAGGTGATGAAGCCAAATTTGAGACATTTATAAATTCTTAGGCTAGATGTTCAATGATTAATACGAATTGATCTAAATTCAAGTATGAAGACATTGGTGGCTACTTTTAGGTGTCTATATTTTCCCCCTATTTGGGAAGGTGTTTGTAAGATGTAAGCATAGTAACATATTATCAAAGAATAAAAATGTTTTTTGTGCTTACAACTTCAATGACAATAGATGAACAATAGGGTGACCCCTCAAGGTAGCAATTGGCACAAGGGTTAGAAAATGGTCCCTAAAAATAAGGAAATGAGGGGACCATGAAAATGATGGGGTGAGAATACAATGGTTTAGCCAAAGTTGGTCCAATCACTAAGAATGCAAGTGGGATGGTGTAAAATGGTTTGCCAAAAGGTGGTTATAAGTATTGTACCATGATAATGGCAACATGGTATAATAAAACAATGATTTTCATAAATAGAGTTATAATCATTTAGAAGATGGAGTCACCCTAGTTAATATAGACAGATAGGATAACAACATGCCCTAAGAGGGAAAAATAAAGTAAATGATTTAGAATTGTTGATAATACAATGATTTGCCTAAAGGTGGTTATAATCATTGAGAATGTAGATGGGATGGTGTACAATGATTTGCCCATAGGTAGTTATAATCATTGGACCCCAATTATGGCAAACAAGATTGATGTATAATGATTGAAAACATGATTATGATAAATTGATACAAAGGATAAAGATGAATTGGGACAACCTACTAGTAGGGAAATGTTCATCTAAACTAACAAAGGTTGAATTTTTTTAATTGTTTAATTACTTTGTTTGGGATATGATTAGGATTATTTTTAGTGCTAGTTAAAAGTATATATCAATTATTCATTGATGGTGTAGACTTATCAAAGCCAATTTTTGTTTTAAGACTTAATGGTAGGCATCATGATAGAACACCATGAGGACTTGGATGAAATATGCATAAGGACTAACTCCCATGATACAATACTCAAAGCAAAATAATACACCAATGATAAAAACCATGATGACAATGTTGAAATATGAATATGGATGGATTCAAGAATAATGAGGAAGGAATCACCCAATTAATTCAAGTAGACTAAATCAAAGCAACAGTGTTGAAAGCAAATAAATAGGCACAAAAAAAATAAAGGTTAGTCACAATTTTAGTAAAAACAACATGACACAAATAACATGATGAACATTTCCCCTAGAAAATAGGTGACAACTTAACAAACAAACAATATGGGAGAATAGAGGAAAAATAAGGGGCTAGTTGAGTTGTCTACATATGAACTAGGTATGTGGACATTTCTTGCAAAGTTCTATGGATGATATATATAACAAAACTTTAGGATGAGTGTAGTTTTCTTAGGAAATGGGATATAAGAGACTAATGATGATTGGAAAACATGAATGATATGATATAAGAATATGTATGATCTTGCGAAATGGAAAGTGCATGGGATAAAAGGCCAAAAAGGATGAGGAAACTAAGTGACAAGTGATTTCTTGTGGCTTAGCAAGTGTTCCCATAATCCTTAAGGAAATGAAGTGGTAAATGCTTTTGGTTTTCCTAAAAGGTTTTCAAATGTTTTTAGAATTTTGGAGTATCTCAACTTAATCAAGAATGATGAGACACTAAATGGTCCAAGCTTGCAAAATAGTGAGGCATGGAAAACTTCAATGTTACTCATAAAATAGTGAGATTATGATGGAAAGGGGGACTAAGATGACCTCAAAATTAATTTATCATGGCCCAAATTGTACAAAACTGGCCCTAGTTCATAGTAGTTTTACCTTATATTAGAGGAATCTAGCTAGTGTAGTAGCCAATTCAAACAAAATAAGAACAATTGGCATAGTGACATAGTACAACATAGGAATGGAAAGTTGGTATGTCAAGGAAAAATAAATAAATATTTCGCTTAGTTTTCCCATAGATAGTTATAACTAGGATATAAATGATCAGATCGATGATACTAATTTTCCCATAGGTGGTTATAATTAGTAGTAAGACTGGTGAAACACTGATTTACCCCTATAATTAGATATATCCAACCTCACATAAACAAAAATGATAAGAAGGGAATAATAAATGAAGGATGAAATTACCAAAACTTCTATCTTACTACTCCAAAATACTACCTCTATCTAGAATTCTTGAAATAACTATTGAAATTGATCTAATTCTTCATGGTAAAAACATGAAACCAATGGATGAACCAAGGTCAAATAGGATAGGATGGGATGGATAAAAACATGATTTGGTTGATAGACTAGAATGGTATAATGGATAAGTGATAGGTAAAGTGATAGATGGGTAGGATGATTGAAAGTTATGGTATAAATAAGAATGTTCATAATAGGGTACAACTTGAAATGATCCTCATAGACAATACATCAAGTCACTCAAATGTAGTACCACTTGAGGTGTATAATGTTTATAGGCTCATCAAGTTCATCCCTATCTAGTGTCACAAGCTTGTATGCTACTATCCCATAGTTGAAAACAACGATAAAAGGACCTACCTAGTTGGGTTTGAACTTTCCTTTATTGGTTCTTCTCAGCTATGGTATTCTTTTGGTTCTCTTTAAGGACAAGATCACTAAGCTCAAATTGTTTATGTTGCATGCACCAATTTTAGTGGCCACAAAGTTTATTCTAATATGCTTGAAGGTGGTTTATTACATCCATGTGTTTCTCATCAAGTAATTATAGCTCTTATAGGTAAGATACTCGATAATCTTCATCATCCAGGACATAATTCAAAAAAATTCATAATGAAGGTAACTCAACCTCAATGGTAATAATGGCCTAGGTAACATAAGCAAGTGATTATGGATTGTCTCTTGTTGGAGTGTGGTTATTGGTACGATATTCCTAAAGGGTGTGAAATATTTAAAGGTGTTAATCATGGCTGGCATCATTGATAATAGTTTTGAGAATGTTGACAATGGTTTTATTTGATGCTTTAGCCTAGCCATTACCTTAAGGGTAATATGTGGTGGAAAAATGTTTTTTGATTTTGTCATTAGAACATATATTTTCAATATCCTTGTTCTTGAATGATCCACCATTATCAAATATAATTTCAAAAGGGATACCATAGTGGAAAATGACGTGGTTGAAGATGAATTTGGAAATTTACTTTCTAGTTATGTAAGGAGTATAGATTCAACCCACTTAGAGAAATAATTTGTGGTGGTAAGGACATGTTTATGGCCATCAGATGAGGTGGGGTTTATCTTCTTAATGATATCAAGGCCCCATGTATAAAACTACCATAGTTTCAACATTGGTTTCAAAGTCTTGGATAGGGTATGAATCAAATTGGCATGTCATTAACACTTATCACATATTTTGACATATGTAGCTATATTTGTATCCATTTTTGGCTAATAGTACCTAGTACGTAAGACATTTTTGGAAAGGACTTACCCACTATTATGGGATACATATACTCCTTTTTTAACTTCTTGTAAAGCTATTATAGATTCTCTTGAAGGTAAACAATAAAGTCGAGTTCCATAAAAATTGTGGTGGTATAGGGTCGGTCTTAGTAAGGTATAGCATTGGACATTGTGGATGAAGGCTTTGGTTTGTTTATGGAATAATTCAAGTGGTAAAACATGGTCATGTAAATAGGTATATAGTTTAGAATACTAAGTAAATATGGGACCGACAATATCATAGATCATTGTGATAGTTAACAATTCATGAGATGGTGCTAGTAGATTTTCAACAAAAAACTAGTACTATTTGGTTGTGTCTTCATGTCAAATCAAATATCTAATGATATCCATAGCATCTATTTTTTTGTTACTAGATCTTGGTATATTCCCAGACTAGATATCAATAATTTTCTATTTGAAAGTGTTGACCATGGCCTTGTAGGAAACCACCTTGTCATCTTAGGTCTAAAAGTGGTTTGTAACTTGATTGATGATTAACTGTGAATCACCATAAACCTTTAAATGATGTATCTTCCATTTTACTTCCTATTAAATCCCTACAATGATTTCTTCATATTCAAATATGTTATTTTTATAAGGAAAGTTGATTCTAAATGACTTAAGGGTTAGATCCCCTTGTGGTGTTATAAACAAAAGGCTTTGTGAATGATCTATCAAAATACAAATTCTAGTTCTACTTTACAAAAGGTGTTTCAATTATGGTCATGATGGATTCATCAAGAAATTGGAATATGAGTGGCTCTATGTCTATAAGGGGTGCTTTAACAAGTTGATTAGCAAGAACTTGACCCTTAATAGCTTTTTGATTGATATAATTTATCTCAAACTCATTGATAAACATGATCCATTTGGCCATGTGGACTTGTATCAATGTTTTGGATAGTAGATACTTAAGTGGATCTAATTTTGAAATGACCTTGGTCTTATTGTTCAACATATAATGTCATAGTTTCTAGATTGTGAAGACCATAGCGAGACAATATTTTTCAATGGCAATATAATTGTGTTCATACATGACCAATGTATGACTTATATAATACACTACATGATATTTTCCATTATCCCCAAGGATTTTTATATTGGTGATAAATATAAAAGTAATGGTTTCCTTGACATAGGAGGTAATAAAACTAGTGGATTTACAAGATAGTCTTTTATCTATTGAAAATATTTTTAACAATTTTCATCCCAAAGAAATATCACATCCTTCTTCAATAGATGTGTAAATAAGTGGAACTTGTTAGACAATTGAGATATAAAGCATATACTAGATTGGATTTTTCCCTATAAACTATAAGGCTAATATAGATTGGTTGGTGATGGCATTTCTATTATGGCACATACTTTGGTTGGATCAACTTTTATACCCCTAAAAGACATAATGAATCCAAGAAATTTTCTTGATATAACACTAAAAACACACTTCTTAGGGTTAATCCTGACTTAAATTCATGCAGTCACTCAAATATCCTCCTTAATGCTACTATATGATTGGCATAATCTTTGATTTGCCTAATATGTCATCAATGTAGTCCTTAGCAATGTCATACATCATATCATGAAATAAGACTATTATGTCTCATTCATAAGTTGCCCATACATTTTTAAGACCAAATTTCATAACCTAATAATAGAATTTTACCTATAGAGTGGTGAACGTTATCTTGTGTTGGTTTTCTAGTGTTATTTTGATCTGATTGTAGCCTAAAAAACCATCCATTAGTGGTATCATCTCATTACCCATTGTGGAGTCAAAAATCATGTTAATGCTTGGCAATGGAAAGTCATCTTATGAAAATCTTTGTTAATGTCCTTGAGATTAGTACATATTTTGATTCATTCTAATTTTTTACTAACTAACACTACATTGGAAATCCATTTAGAATAATAAATTAGCCTAATACATTTTAAGAGATTTTTCAAATCCTTCATTACTAATATAGCAATGTGAGGATAAATCTTGTGTAACTTTTGCTTCACTGGTTTGGCATCAAGATGTACCATGAAGTGGTGAACAACCAAGGTGAGGTCCAAACTAGGCATGTCAGAATATGCCCATGAAAATATATCTATAAATTAACTCAATAGGGTTATTAATACTTCATGTTCTTCCTTAGTGAGGAATAAACCTAATTTAATCCACTTTGGGTCATCTAGAGACCCTATGTTTACCTTTCTTCTATCTTCTACTAGAAGGGTCAAACTACCTTCAAGAATAGTGGGAAAAGTTTTGAACTATTTGGCTATGTTAGAGTCCTCTGTTAGGACTGGTTCTTCAAGTTCTCTTAGACATGATGACTCAAAATACACTAATTGGAGGGATGACCATGTAATAAATTATTTTGTAAAATCTTGGATTATCAAATCAAAGGCATGTTTTTCTTCAATACTAAATTTAGATTCATAGTCAATTTGATCAATATTGGTATCCTAAATGATTTGATCAAAATTTTGATCTTATTGAATACTAAACATAGACCCGTAGACAAGTTTTTCATTGGTGGTCTCCTAGTCTATATTTGAAAAAGGTTGAACACCCCCAACTAGTACTGCCTAAAATAGGTTTTCACCACTAGACTAACCTTTATCTTTATTTTCTCCCTAGTCAAACAACACCTCAAAGAGGTTTTTAGTTTTGGACCTCAATGTTTTATTTAATTGATTTTGGATAAGGGTGTTCACCCACTCTCTAAAATAAGATTCAAGATCTAGTTTGATTGAGATCCCTGATTTATGATCTTTCAACAAAGCATTATCCCTAAGGCATATAAATCATAGAAGACCTCATCACTCTAAAACTCTTCAACTATAACATTGGATTCTTATTGTTCCTAGTGTATCAGTTGGGGATACTATAATGGTAGAAATTTATGATGAATGAATGGTTTAAGGGTAAAAATGGCATTATTATCAAAAAAATTGGTTTGGGCTATCATCAAATTAGCTATGATTAGACTCTGCTTCCATGCCAACATCATCATAACTAGTCATTGGCAATGGAACTCGAATAAGATACGTGGGGTCACCCCAGGTGGTTTATATCCAAGTCCATAGGTTATTTTGTAGTTAATCATAGAAATGGGATCAAGTGTTCCTTGTTGATTTGGCCTGAAGCCTTTTCCTTCATAGTCTTAGTTCTACATGATCTGATTAGGAATAGGATACTTGGAGTTATTATAATAATTAGCCAATTTTTCATTGTATAACCATGATTCATCAACTTCGAGAGGTTCATTTTATTTTCAAAAGGCCAATATGAATGTGATGGGTGCTAGACTATGCATTTAACCTTTTCCTTTTCTTTGCCATTAGATGATTGGTTTTGTTTTTGGTATTCTAAAGGACTTGAGGTTTTGTGGATTTTTTGCAATGTGAAAGGTGTCATCAATTAAATAATCTCTTGGGCCATTATCTAAGATGGTATAATGATTGGACATTTCATGAGGTGACATATGTAAAAGGAATCAAGGGTATCAGGGTCAATGTAGTTGGCCTCTGGTAAATCAATAAGTATTTCTTTCCCTTTATCCTACTTGGTGATTAGATTCATGCTAAAATGATAATTATAACTCTTGAACTCAACCTCTAGATGTTTGAAATCCTCATATGGATGTAAATCTCCTAAAATACTAACCTCCATCCTTGAATGGGATAATTTGATACATTGGTGTAGTGTCGATGGGACTACACAAATATCATGTAACCAAGGTCTACCCAGAATCATATTGTATGTTAAATTAAGATCTAACACATAAAAAAGTGTATCATGGGTCAAAGGCCCAATGATAACTAATAAGCCTATGTTGCCTTGGGATTATCATTCTTTGTTGTCATAGTATTTGACGGTGATTATTTCTTCTTGGAGATCTATTGAGGTGTACCTAAGAAGATTGATGATCTTTAGATACACTATATTCAGACCCGGTCCATTGTCTATGAGGGTGAGTTTCACTTTGTGCCACTTTATGTAAAATTTGATGTATAATGGATTCTTATGTAGTGGGCCAAGGGATGACATATCACTTTGGTCAAAGGTTACTTGTTGGGATAGAGCTAGATGTCCAACCAAAGCTTAAAATTTGTTAGGGGATATGTCATTTGGAATTATGCATTGACAAAAGAACTCTATCAAGATGTTTTTGTGGACACTAGACATATGCAAAAAATATGAAATGGAGATTAGTGTTGGCATATTTTGAAATTATTCCACAATGTCAAACATCATTTCTTGGATAGTGGTAAATGGCTTATTTTGAGGTAGAATAACTGGTTGGATGATGGGTGAAGTGGTAGATGGTTGTGGGCATGGTATGGTAATATTTGACCATTAAGTTATGATTGAAAAATTAGGATTATATATAGGACCATTGTTGCTAAAAAATAATGGTGGAGGGGGACTAGATAGGATAAGTCTCAATTTTTGATGCACATACACATGGTCATGAGCTAACAATGAGTTATCAATATAAGGTCCCAACATGGGAATCCCTACTTGTTGGTTCACCTATGTGTTATCCCAAGTCAAGGAAGGATTAAAATAATGGTTTGGTTGATTTAGTATAATTATCAATGGTCTTGTCTGATTGATACTTGGTCTTGGATTGATTGAAATGGTTGTAATGTGACCTCCCTCAATATGACCTAAAACTGAGTTGTAGTGATGTGCATCTACATGGTAGGTATGTTGGTTGTTACCTTTTTTACCATGGTTTTAACCATTTTTTTATGTTGTTGGTAATGTTATTTATTATGTTGAGACTATTAGTTAGGCCTTGGTTATTGATACTATGTTTGTTGATGTTACACTAGCCATTGTTATTATTATTACTGTTGTTGTTATAGATTGCTATGTTGGGGAGAAGTATTTTGATAGATTCCAAGGATTTTATTGGAGGTGAAATCTCTATGATCTAATGTGATCCCTACATTTATTAACATATTCTAAATTACATGTCTAATTTGTACACAAAACTATAAATTATGGTCATTGACTTGTTGAAAATCATAGAATTGTTCCAACTTATACCAGTCTGCCATGTCAGCACCCTCATGAAATTGTTATTTTAGAATAGGCCATCTAAATAATTTATCTACTATAAATTTTTGAAAAATTGATTCAATGGGCTCTCCAAGGTCAGTTAAATAATGACGAGTTGGCATATTTCTCCTTAGAGGAGGAGGGTTTTGTAAAGGTATTGATTATGATGTTTGTTGTATTTGTTATGTTAGTCTATGTTATTACACTTGTTATGCAAGTTATGGATATTAAAAAATTTATTGGTTAGGATTAAGTTAGAAAGGTGGTATAGGTTGAGTAGATGGTGTTTGTATCATTTGGACATGTTGTGACTCTATTACTCCATTTCCTACAACATTCTTATTGTGATTGAATTACTTGGGTCTATCATTGTTATTGGCCTATGTTGGTTGAGATGCTTGTGCTTGGAATAGATGTTGATTTTGACCACTATTCTAGTTTTGATTCTAGCCATTATTTTTATTTGATGAATTTATTATAATTATCCCTTTATTAATAAGGTTTTTTTCAATCACTAAACCTTTTTCAATTATTTCTTTGAACGTGTGTGCATATTCCAACTCCAGGTAGTAAGATATTTCACTATGTAAATTTTTAGTAAACATAATAGCTAATTACTTATCTGGTAGACTATGGGTAAATTGACTTTTAAGGATTATCCATCACTACAAATAGCTTACAAAGCTTTCTCCTAGTTTTTGTTTTTCTTGTGTCAAGTCTACTAATGAAATCTTGTGCTTGAGATTGTAAGAGAAGTGTTGTATGAACTTGTCTAATAGATCATCAAAATCAAAAACTAAATTCTTTGGTAACTACATGAACCATTATAATTCTTTCCCTACTAGGATTCATGGAAACAACAAAAATAGGTATATGTTGTTATAGGCCATTGTTTATCATGCAATAAAGCATTCTATCATATGGGCTTTGGGGTCACCTTTCTAATTGTATCTATCAAACATTGGTGGCTCATACCCTAGAGGAAATGGTATTTACAAGTACTCCATGTTGAATGGATAAGAATACAAATTACATCTTGACTTATTTCCCAACTTAAATTGAAGCAATCACATCCTTCATTTATTGTAGCTCTCGATAGAGGAAACTCATGGGAATATTGTCCTAAGGTGATCATTGAGTGATCATAAGTGGATTAATTTGACTAAGTTATAATGTAGGTATTTGTTAGGATAGATTGGGTTGGCTAGTAAATAGACCAGGAATATACATGCATGAATTAGGGTATAATTATTGAAATTACACTTGTGGTTATGTAATATTCTGTTTGGGATTGGGTGTGTAGGCTTGATGTTTGGAATTATGTGGTTGGGATGGAGGAATATGACCATACTATGCCTATTTAGATTAAATAGGGACATGTTTCTAACTATTCATACCTAGATGATTGAGAGGGACTTGTGACTGAAGACCCAATCATTAAACTTGTGGCATATTCTACATGAAAGGTAATTATTGATGGGTAGGTACTTGAAGAACATTGGAACCTCTTGGTTGTGTAAATCCCTATTGGGAAGTGGATGCATGTTATATTCTTAACATCTATCACTAATTAATATTTAAATGTTGTTGGTTAGACATCATTTTGTTTTGAATTAGCATATTAATCTATGATTGAAGAGGTATGTTCATTATTACTTGGTGAGGTGGAACATTGGTTGTCCTCTATTTAGGTGGAATTGTTTATACTCTGATGCATGGGTTGATGGAATTGTGCCTACTATTATGGAATATTACTAGTCACTTATTAGGGTGGAGTAAGATTCATCGCATTCTACTATGGCATGACACTGGTCATTGGTTGACTACTTAATACTTATTATTGGGTGCTAGAAAAAGTAGTTGGGTGAGGATTAAAGGTAGTTATTTGAGGTTGGGATGTAAAAACTCCTACTTCATAAGTATTTTGACCAATCATGGTGTTGGTTAACAAAATAAATTTGTTGATTATTTTTTTTTGCATTAATACCACTTTGTTTAAAATTAGACATTATAGGTGTATTATCCACTATGTTTTGCTCACTATTTTGTATAGAATTAGAAGACACTTCTTTGATAGTTGTGGTATTAAACATGTTTTTTTATGAAGTGATTTGTGTAAGTGGGTATAAACCATAATTTCATTGTCCTATTAACTCAAATAAGACTCCTATTGAAGGGAGTACCTAAATTAGAAGTGAATATATCATGACCAAATTGTTAAATTTACATGCTAGGTCTCAATATATCTAGTATACTATTTGCATTTGAATGAAATGGTCCTATATTAGGCTCCTTTGTATGATAATCATATGTGTATCTTGATATGGTATTGGTACTATGGTATTAGGATCACTAGATAAGGCCTAATCATTATTATGATAAGACATGTTATAAGGCCCTCTTGGTAGATTTGGAAAATTGTCATGCTTTACTTCAGTTTGATGGCATTATTCCATAATAAGGTTATTTTTGAATGTTTTCTACAAATATAGGTATACTAGTAAAATATTGGGTTATTTTATCTTGATCTTGCTCCATGTATGGAGGCATGCTAACCAAATAATTGGCCAAAGGATATTGACTCTATTCCCATGTTTGATTTTTATATGGTGGATAAGAATATATCTCCAAAAGAATATCATCTTAATAAGGGTTATGAACAAAGTCTTCTTGCATACTAAAATTTCCATATCCTAGATTGTACATAGTTCCACTATGTGTATAGTAATCCATAATCAAATCTATGACAAATGTTTCAAAATAAGATGGATTAGAGTTATACAAACTCTAAAAATATATGTCTAAAAAGACAAAGGGTTTGAACATGATCTAGCCTAATCAAGGGTGGAGGTGTATCTCTAAAACTTCTATGCAAAGACTTGGTGAAAATATAAAAAATTTAAATTTCTAACGTTAAATGTTTCACATAAACAAGGTCAAGTAGAATGACCTAAACATAAATGCCAAACTCTAATGTCCAAATATGTTCCAAATAGGTCTAAACTAGGAAAGTGAAATGTTTCTAGGTCTTTTTTCCAAATGTGGAGTCAAAAGCTAGGCTCAAATAGGTTGTGCTAAGACTTTTGGCCAAATGCGGTGTCAAAAGCTAGGATTGAAACAAAGGATGATGATGATTAATATAAAAAAATTGAAATAATTTGTCAAAGATGAGGCACTTGATTCTAGATATAAACATAATCTGATTGGTAAAAAACACTAAATAAAAGGTACTTTGAATATGGATTGATTCTATCAAACAAAGGCACAAATAATAAAGTTTCTCAATTTGAGTAACCAATTAACCTAAGTTAGACAACACAAAAAAGAAAGATTTGTGTATCAAACTTGTTGTCCCCCAAAAAATATTACTCATTTTTGGGACAAAATTTGAACTATTTTGGTCCTACAGACCAAAATCCTCTCTTCTCCTTTCAAAAATTGTTTTGAGCATTTAGGTTCTTCATTTCTCAAGCTTTCCAAAAATCTATGAACTCTGCAGGCTTAAATCTATGAACTCTATAGGCTTGAATCTATGGACTCTGCAGGATTGAATCTATGGACTCTATAGGCTTGAATCTATGGAATCTATAGGCTTAAATCTATGAACTCTATAGATAGGCTCAAATCTATGGACTCTCAAAGTTGGTTTCTACGGACTCTGCAGTAAAGAAACATGTTCAACACTTAGCCAAATAATGAAGAATGAATCGATTGGAACATTAAACCATTGAACCAAAGTTGATTCAATCAGTTGGTTCAATTGGTAGGTTCAAAGGTTCAACCAAAGCTTAGAAATATAAAGGAATCAGTGTTTGAATGAGACATATAATAAACCAATGAAGTGATTAAACTTTGAATCGAAAGAGTTCAAAGTTCAATGGTTCAAAAGTTCAAAGGCGGCGTCAAGCAAAGAGAGAAGCAACATGGATGATTCCAAAGGCAAGTTCAAATGAAAGTGATGTTTCAACCAAGGAGCAAGAAAGTGATTGAACCAATAAAGTGATTGAAGCAAGGAGATGAGAAGGCCACCCGAACCATTGAAATAGTCAACCAATTACGTCCTTGCAGACGTCAAATTTAAGGTAAGGGAATATCTATTGAAATTAAAATAAAGCACAAAACTTGAAGGAAGAACCAAGTGACTGGCTGAAAAGATAGCCCGGGAGCTTAAATTCCAAGAAGAGATAAAGCTGGAAAAGACAAAAGTGGAAGGAGGACAAAGAGGAAAATATCTATGTAGTAGTTATTCTGGTAGTTGGAATAGTCTGCGAAGTAGATTTTTTAGCTTGTAAAAATTAAAGATGTGGCCTATTTTTCCTCCCATGAAGTAAAGACAAATGGACAGTTGTAACGATATAAAAGGGGATAGACCAGATGATCTAGACTTGGGAGAAGATAGATGTGATGAAATGACACACCATAGTTAAGACAGTTGCCCTGTTTTCAATGCAGTCCTTTGACAAACCTAGAAATGCATTCAAGGCATTGAATTCACAACATGGGCTGTTCTATGGAAAATAAGCGCCCAAGTCTTTCTTCAAGTGCTATATATTGTAATCTCTCATTTTTTATAAAAGAGATCTTCCCCTTACCAAAAGTGAAACTCTGCCCGAATTGAAAGGCATTACTAAGACTTTGAGCTCAGATTGTAATTCATATTTCTTTGATTGAATGAGAAAGAAAGTTACTTGCAGACTTTGTGCTATTATAGCTTATGCTACTTTAGGAGATTGTTCTTATGTCTGTCTTTTGAAATCATTCTTATTTATTTGATTTAAAAAGTAGGACTAGTGGAGGTGATAAAGAAGGTGTCCTGAAGCCAGCTACTTTTAGACTTTGTGCTATCATAGTTGTCTTCAGTGTGTGTTTATTTTCTATTTCTATGTAAAGGACCTTGGGATGACATTGTGCCCCCATTGTTCTTCATATTTCACTCTTGGGTAGTCAAGGTGGAGACTTTGCACTAAATTTTAAGCTGTTGGTTACTCTGCACCTTTGGTTACCAGTTACTTACTAGAAAGATTCTTATTGTTTGCAAGAAAAAACACTTTTGAAAGAAAAGAAGTTCTTTTTGTCACTTCACCAAGATTTATACTATCCAAGAAGGGATCTGGCTCTTGGCTAAATGTTACTTCTGAAAGAAGAGAAGTACCTTCACCAATCACCCAAGATTTTCTCCTTTGTTTGTGAACATCATCTCTGATAAAAGAGAGATGGATGGCTTATCCCACCCCCGTGTCTTAATTTTTGTTTATATATATAGTATATAGCCTTCACATATTTAATAGGGAACCTCCCCTTGATGAGAGGAGAGATTTGTCCCCTACTGATGTAGTAAACCTACACACAAGGATGACCCATCTTCCTATGCTGTGGTGATAGGAACTATTTTGGTCACCAGTTAGCTAGCTGACAAAATATTCACCCAACAATTTTTGGTGACTCTACTAGGGACACAGTAATTTTGTATAATTTGGAACCTCAAGTTTTAGATTGAAACATCACCTATGTCTTACCCATAATCATTATAACCCTTATCCATTATAGACTCTGACGACTCTATTCTGTGTCTTACCCATTATCATTATAGCCTTACCATTTTCCTCCATCTCCATTATATTATCTAGTCTGCAAAACTAGAGCTACTGGGAAAGAAAGCGTAGTTTGAAGCCTCAAGCTTTAAGTTGAAGTAGGGCCAACTTCTTTTCCATTTTTGTCTTATAATCTAGCAACTCCACTCAGATGTGTTATCCCTATTTTTCATAATCTAATCATGGTAGTTTGAGGCCCCTGGGGTAACACATTTGGCCCCCTTAATCTAACTCCACCCCTGCATGAGCTACCACTCAGTTCGAGGAAGAAATGCCCTGAATTATTTGGTGATGGAAGAGTCCACCATGATGAACACATTATAGCCTTCATCATAGCCTGTGGTGTGATAGGGGTGGAATTTGAAGATATGGCAGTTAGGCTCTTTGTGGAGACCCTACAAGGTGCTACTGCAGAGTGGTTCTACCATCTGCAAGTTGGATCAGTGATTGACTAGGATACACTCAAAGCCAAGTTTGAAGCTAGGTCCAAGCCTACAAAGGATGTGCATGCTTTGCTATCCTAGCTCACTCAGATGAAGAAGGAATGTCATGAGCCTACAAGGGATTTTATTGCTAGGTTCAACAAGTTGAGGCACAAGATTCCCATGATCGCCCAACCAACACCTCAAAATCTCATGTGTTTCTTCATCAACTCATAGCTCCCTGAAGTGAGTTTTTTGTTGAGACAAGCTAGACACATAGACCTTGAGGCTACTCAAGACTTGGCTACTGAGCTAGAAGATGACCTTATCTTGGCAAGAAAGATTAGGAGAGAGCCAAATAGAGGTAAACCCTCTTCATCTTATAAATACTCACCCACAACCACCATTGACCCAATGGTACAAAAGCTGCCAAATGAACTGATAGCCTTGAAAAGTCAAACGGCCCAAAGTATGTTTGTTCTTAATCAGGATATGCCAAGGAGGGAATTTTAAAATCAACCATATCAAGGCAATGCTACCAAAAGTCAAGGGCAACCAAATTTTCTTCCTCCCCCATAGAGGAACCTTGCCCTTGAAGCACCTCCAACTAACTCAGTAGTTGGATATCTAGAAATAGAACATGTTTCCTATTTCCAACTTGAGTTTGAGCAATAAAATGGCACTGATCTCTTCATGGAAGATCTAGAAGAATCAGCTAGTGACTCCATCATTAGTTTCCTAGATTACCAAGATGAACACAAAAGTGAAGGTGATGCAGATGGGGGACCATATGCTATGTTCACCTGGTCCCAAAACTAGTTAGCTCAGCAAGCTGATAAAGGAAAAATAGAGAAGTGACCTCAACCAGCAATTTTAATTGCTGAACATGGAACCACTCTATCTTTCTAGCCAAATAGTTATAAAACTTTTACTTCAATTTCACAATCCAATCCTCCTGCCCCTCCCAAAAATGAAAAGGATGAACTCCCATCCTCTATGCCTAGTCCAATTCAGTAATTTGACATAACTGATCATGTCAAAAAGACCAAAAGTCAAATGACTAAATTTGAAGTCCTGTAGTCCAACCCCGATCAGTTGGACAAGTTGGTATAGGATGTCAAGACCCAAACGTTGGCCCCTAAAGATCAAATTTTGATTAAGTTTTCAAGCAGGGGTGGTTACTTCTTGACCACAGAGGATGTCCATGTTCCTAGAGATGAAAGTCTGATAGGTGGTGATCTAGGAATTGATTCAAACTAGACATCAGAAGGATTGGTAGGGCATAGTACAAATTAAAAAGGGTCTTCCATCTCTAATGAAGAGAAATCTAATAGAAGATCCATTTTTGGTGATGTTTGGATCTGGGAAATGGATGGCATCAATTCCTCTATAGGTGCTAGGGCCAAGTTAGTGTTGATATCTCCTAAGGGTGATATTCTTCCTTCTTTACATGAGTTGTAATTCAACAACACCAACAACATTGATGAGTATGAATCTCTATTACTCGAATGGGGAGTTACTTGAGACAAAGGAGATGTTAATATAGTGGTCTACTAGGTGTCTAAAGGGGACAATCAAGACATGTGTTGGACTAAACTATCAGAACAACAAATTATGGTAATAGACAAGGCTATTGCCCATCAAAACCAGAAAAAGGGACTCCATAGGAGAACCAAGATTCATGGTTCTCAGACTAGAAATCAAGTCTTGCCAAGGGGTAGCAAGAGAAGAGAACCAAGAGGAAGACACAGGAGATTGAATTCCTGGTGGAGAGTTCCATTCACTCATCACCGATTATGGGGGTAAAATGGCTTCTTGCTAGTTTATCAAGACAGAAGGCCATTTTCACTACTTCTCAAGGGGTAGCATTTGAGGTACTTTAATTCTTGAAGTACCAAATAAATTCACCTGTATATTTGTATATTTGTAAAGTCTTTGTTCTATTTTGTGCTTTTCATTTTCAGTTTTTGGAGCCTTTATTTTTGGGTAGCTCGACTCCGTAGCCCAATGGCACACTTCAAGGTAATGGAGATTTTGGTTTCTACTCCCGTCAGCTATTCCAAGTTCTCATCTGAAGGAAGTTCCCCAACTAAAGCTAGTTGTTGTCCCCCAAAAAATATCACTCATTTTTGGGACAATATTTGAACTATTTTGGTCCTAAAAACCAAAATCCTCTCTTCCCCTTTCAAAAATTGTTCTGAGCATTCAAGTTCTTCATTTATCAAGCTTTCCAGAAATCTATGAACTCTACAACTTGAATCTACAAAATCTACAGGCTTGAATCTTCAGACTCTGCAGGCTTGAATCTATGGACTCTACAGGCTTGAATCTATAGACTCTGCAGGCTTGAATCTATGAACTCTATAAGTAGGATCAAATATATGGACTCTCAAGGTTGGTTTCTATGGACTCTATAGGAAATAAATGGGTTCAACACTTAGCCAAATAATGAAGAATGACTTGATTGGACCATTGAACCATTGAACCAAAGTTGGTTCAATCGATAGGTTTAAAGTTTTTACCAAAGCTTAGAAAGATAAAGGAAGCAGTGTTTGAGTGAGACACAAAATAAACCAATGAACTGATTGAACTTTGAACTAAAAGAGTTCAAAGTTCAATGGTTTAACATGGTTTAAAATTTCAAAGGCAGCTTCAAGCAAAGAGAGAAGCAACATGGATGATTCCAAAGGCAAGTTCAAATGAAAGTGATGGTTCAACCAAGGGCTAAGAAAGTGATTGAACCAATAAAGTGATTGAAGCAAGGAGCTGAGAAGGTTGTCCGAACCATTGAAACAGTCAACCAATGACGTCTCCATAGACATCAAATTTAAGGTAAGGGAATATCTGTTGAAATTCAAATAAAGCACAGAATTTGAAGGAAGAACCAAGCGATTGGCTAAAAAGATAGCCCGGGAGCTTAAATTCTAAGAAGAGACAAAGTTGGAAAAGACAAAAGTAGAAAGAGGACAAAGAGGAAAATATCTACACAGTAGTTATTTTGATAGTTGGAATAGTTTACAAAGTAGATTTTCTAGATTGTAAAGATTAAAAATGTGGCCTATTTTTCCTCCCATGAAGTAAAGATAAAATAGACAGTTGTGCCAATATTAGAGGGGACAGACCAGATGATCCAGACTTAGGAGAAGATATATGGGATGAAATGACATGCCATAGTTAAGACAGCTACCCTATTTTTAACACAGTCCTTTGACAAACTTGGAAATGCATTCAAGGCATTGAATTCACAGCATGGGCCATTGTATGGAAAACAAGCACCCAAGTCTTTCTTGGAGAGCTATATATTGTAATCTCTCATTTGTTACAAAGGAGATCTTCACCTTACTAGAAGCAAAACTCTGCCTGAATTGAAAGGCATTACTGAGACTTTGAGTTCAGATTGTAATTCATATTTCTTTGACTGAATGAGAAGGCAAGTTAATTACAGACTTTGTACTGTTATAGCTTATGCTACTTTAGGAGATTGTTCTTATGTCTGTCTTCTGAAAGAATTCTTATTTATTTGATTTAACAAGTAGGACGAGTGGAGGTGATAAGGAAGGTGTCCTGAAGCCAACTACTTTCAGACTTTGTGTTGTCATAGTTGTCTTTAGTGTGTGTTTATTTTTTGTTTCTATGTAAAGGACCTTGGGATGACTTTGTGCCCCCATTTTTCTTCATATTTCACTCTTGGGTAGTCGAGGTGGAGACTTTGTGCTAAATTTTAGGTTGTTGGTTACTCTGCACCTTTGGTTCCCAGTTACTTACCAAAAAGATTCCTATTGTTTGCAAGAATAAGCACTTCTAAAAGAAGAGAAGTGCATTCTATCTCTTCACCAAGATTTCTACTATCTAGGAAGGGATCTGGGTCTTCGCTGAATGTTACTTCTGAAAGAAGAGAAGTACCTTCACCAATCACCCAAGATTTTATCCTTTGTTTGTGAACATCATCTCTAATAAAAGAGAGATGGATGGCTTATCCTACCCCTGTGTCTTACTTTCTCCTTATATATATAGTATATAGCCTCTGTATATTTAATAGGGAACCTCCCCTTGATGAGAGGAGAGATTTGTCCCATGTTGATGTAGTAAACCTACACACCAAGATGACCCATCTCCCTATGTTGTGGTGATAGGAACTATTTTTGTCACCAGTTTGCTGACCGACAAAATATTCACCCAACAAAACCCTACATGTTGATGCTTAAAATAAAATCAATCAATGTTTTTTTTTTAACTTGGAAATGTTAATCAAAGACTAAACTAAGGTAAACTAGGATTGGATGATTATGTTAAACAAATATCTAACAAGGCATAAATAATTTGTTTCAATATTGATAATTAAGACACAAGAGAAGACAAGTCTTTTGAAATAATTTGGGTAGTGTAAGGGTGTTATCACTCCCAAAATATGTGACAATGTTATGTTTCAAAGACATCTAAGGCATAAGACTTGAAATTATTTGGGTAGTATAATGTTACCTATCTCAATCAAGTACCACACTCAATGTTTTGACATAAATGTTTTTTTAGGTTAAATCAAGGTGTTAAATAGATGACATAATGCCTCCTTAAATAATTGATTGATGTTAGACACAAAAATCATTAATGACATGTTTTAATAACACAAGTTTTAGTTCTAACACACCAAACAAATAAAAGAATAAATGACAAAAATATAGCTAAGGATATCATCATAGATCCTATCAAGGTGTGGTAAAGTGAGGTTGACTAAAACCTACTAGTTTTTGACCATCTAGATTTATCCCATGTGTAAAACATGTCAATTGAGTCCACATCAATCATCTCTTTTTTAAAGGTCTTATCATTTTCACAACCGCTACATTCATCAATTGCTCAGTGTAGTGTAATGCTCAGATTTATCATACGTCCTAGGCTTAGTTTTCTACTAATGGAGATGGTTTAACTACTCAAACCATAATCCTAGTGGGGAAATCCAAATTTTTATATAACCCCCCCCAATGAAGATGGGTTGAAACACTATAAAGAGATGAATCCCTAGGTCAATTCTTCCCTAGAGAATTCATGAGAGGTAATGACACCCCATTCACATGCCAAAATGTATGAAAATAAAAGATGAGTATAAAGACTTTAGGGTCATTTTTAGATCACCCAATACTATGAGAGTTTGCTGAGATCTTATGAAAATTTATTTCTATGCCTTGTAATAGGCACCAAATTCAATGGGAAGGCATTTTTTATCCCACGAGTTCCCTATAGGGGAAGGGGTGAGAGCATACAAGTGTTATATTTTTTATGAAAAAAACAATTTATAAATAATTTGAGAGTGAAGTTTGAATTTTAAGCACCAAATTTAATGTGATGTTGTTCATTACTAGGCCCCCTTGCCTTATGTGCAAAAAATGGAAATAATTTCACAAAACCAAATTAAGCAAGACCATTTAGTTCGTTTTAATCCTAAAGTACAAATGTGCAAGACTTAGCATAAGAGTTCATTTTAAAACACCGATTTAAAATGTTCAAGATTCAAACATGTTTTTTAGGAATCAAATTTGAAATGTTTCTAAGAGTTAACATGTTAGATTCATTTTAAGCACCAAATACCAAATGTGTAAATTCTAACATGTTTATTTTAATGTCCAAATTAAAATATGCAAGATTTGATTAATTCCTTTTAAAAGCCCAAAATGAAATATTTGATTAGTCTAAACAAGAAAATTTGGTGTTTAAATCAATCCTTCAACCTAAAATTATTAGATAATAACCCCTTACTTTGAGACACTTTCTTGATTGGGCAAATGATGTTTGATTTTTAGCTCTCAAGTTTTGATTTTATTTCACACAGTGATCATGGATGATCACAAATGACCACTAATGATTTCAAGGAAATAATAATGATTAGTTAGAAAGTATCCACCAAAGGTCAATAAGAATCATCACCAGTCGATTAAGACCATTGGTGATGACTTGTGAGTGTGAAGGTAAAACCATAAAAAATAAACACATTAAGTTAGGCCATTTTTTGTTCAAAGATCAAGAAAACCTACTATGTAAACTTAAGTTTGGCAATTTAAAAACCTTTGAAACCAAAAAAACTCAATATGTAATGATAGAAAGAATCAAAATTCAATATTTAAACATGTTTTCCCCTGTAACCTAATCATCGACATTCTCACATAATTAGTGGTGATTGGGTATAATTATGGATAGTTTAGCCAAATCCTTGGTAGTTGTAATTGATTGTCATCAATCTCTATGTAGATCCAAGAGATTAAAAAAAACAAATATGAAAAAATTTAAAATGGAATTTTAGAAATACTCAAGCATCCATTTCTCTATTTAAGACCTACATATTGATCTCATTACTATGTGGGATGCATTAGATCCTACTAGGTGTGTTATTTATGATCAAGGAATTTAACTCAAAAGAGGAGGTTAGTATGGTGTTAGTTCCAAAAATAATGAAATTAACACATTAATAATCTAACATCTCTATTCTTAGATCATGGAAGGAGCTTAGTGATCAAACAAATTGAAAACATAACTAAAATGTAAAGAAATTACAAACTTCCTTACCTTCCTTGATTGCTCAAAGAGATTTATTTATTGGCTTGCTAGGATTGTGCTCTAGAAGTCTTCATCAATGGGGTTTGGATATCTCCATATCCTCTTAACACCATGGTTGTCTTGGCTTTGGATTGACTTGACTCAAGTTTGGCATTATAACACTATGCATTTGCTTGATGAATCAAATCATGTATTATAACTCTACTATGTTCCAAGATCTCCAAATGAAGAGCTTTGGGCTTGATTTTATAGGCTTAGTATCTAACCCCAACCCATGGATATTTAAGGTGTATTTGAGGCTTATAATGGGTTTAAACTTAACCCTCTTGAGTTAAGTAACCTTGATGGAGTTAAAATGTGTCAAATGGTCATGATTAGAATGGAATTAGATGGGTGGGATAACACTTATAACAATCTATAGAGTCTTTAAAACCTTGGAATTATCCTTAGAAATTGAAAAATTACACTTTTAAGTGAAACTAAAGTGTTTCAAAAGCTTTGTGAGTTTCATGATCCCACTGGTCCACCCATTCCATTAAGAACTTGTTCTAGCCATTTGAGTATTTGATCAATCAGGAGCTCTACTTCTTTCTCTGCATTAGCAACTAGGCACAAGCTTGGTATGTGGGCCAAAAAATGGCCCACACTAACCTTAGAGATTAAAAAGGTGTTAAATGGTCATTATTAGCATGGAATAAACATGGGTGGGTTATTTTACAAAAATGATAACCCACAAAATCTAATGATGAAAACTTTGGATAGTCATTGAATTTTGAATTTCCCTTTTTGATAATTCATTTAATTAATCATAGATGAATTTAGTTAAGATTTGATTTGATTTTATTGTTAATTAATCTCTTTTAGGCTTTTGAATATTTTTTCATGTTTGGATTTAAATGATTTAGGAATTTTCTCTTTTTAATTGATTTATGGCCCAAACTGATTTAATTATATGTGATGAAGCCAAATTAAAGATGTTTAGAAATTATTAGGCTAGATGTTTAATGATTGATAATAATTGATCTAAATTTGGGCATGAAGACCCTAGTGGCTATTTTTAGGTTTATATAACTTATATATTTGGCCCCATGAAATTTACTCATCATGGGCATTCCCATTATTACTTTGTTTCATAATTGGGTGATAGGAATTTGGATGACTTTGGTTTTTCATGAAAAATTTCCTTTGTTCTCAACCCAGTCTCTTAAGATATCCCTAATATCATGGGTATCAAACTATTGAGTCATGGTTTCTTGATTGTATATAATCTCTAGTCAGGGCAAATCATAGTAAGCCTAAAAGGCTAAATCAGCTATGAAGGCAATGTCTTAGCCAAAATTCAAATATTTAATCATATTATTAATGCACCTAGACTAAAAAAACATGTGGTAAACCAAATCTACATAGGGAAGTACCTCAAGGTTAGATGTTGATTTGTGTAACCCTAAAAATTTGAGCACCAGAATGTCTAATCTATCCTCTACCTCATTTGAACTTTCTTCATCATTACTATCTTGGTGTATAGTTCTCTCTATATGGTATAAGAAGTCATTATAATGTTTATCTTCAGTAGCCAATGAAATAGAGTTAAAATTAGTATCTCTAAAGATGATATTTGTCCCATAAGAGTAGAGGAATGGGACATGTTCTTGATTTTTGGCTCTAGATGTTTTATCTTCGGCCATGGTTTCAAATTTTTTGATTGGCAAGATTACAGATTGATTTAATGGTGGAAGAATGAATAGAAGTCCCTAGAAAAATCACAAAATGCTTCTAAAATCTTAGCAGACAACAACTAAAGGTGAACCTATTGCTTTGAGATGGTAATATTTAAACTTAAAATTAAGAATCAAACTGACCAATGTGAGTCATAAATGGAAAGTGTTTTAGTTTGACTCAGTTTAAAGCTATGTTTTCCCTTCAATTTTAATATAATAGCTTTGAAAATTTAATTTGAGAAGAAACCAATCACATCCTTAGCTCTATCTACATGTCTTACCATCATTGGATTGACTTTTTTAGTGAATTGACTTAGCTTCAAATCTATTAAAATAAGCCCCATTAGCATTTAATTCACATGTACAACTAGTGCTTGGTGAATTGTTGTATACCACCTAGGTACTATATTTGACATAATCAACACTTGATACCCTTTTAAGCATTTTATTCTTTTAATTCAAATATTGAACTATCTGGGTAGATCACATGATACTTTTCCAAGTGTCCCTTCCAATTAGGTCACTCTTATTTAATCATCACATGGATCAACTCTTTTTATACTTTGGCTGATTTGGTCTCAAAATTCTTACTATTTTTCCAAATGGTAAGTTCTTATTGGCTCACACTATCACATGGATTTGTTGTGTGAAACTTCTAATGGACCCATCTGTCATGACCTTTTACCAAGTGTCACATTTTGATTTGATCTTATAGTCACCTAGTTTCATGGCTTCTTTGATAGTGTTATTGCCATGAGACATGGGTTTATGTGTCTTCATCCCATTTCTCCCAACTATTAGGTAGATTCTACATCGCATCTAGCTATTCAAGACTATGTAGCCATTTTCCATGTGTCACCTTGTCATGTAATTGTAGAATTATAAAGTTGAAACATTAAACCTTACCTACTGGGGGAATGACTAAGTTCTAAGTGGCATGATTTGATAGTATCACATTGTTTTGATACTTTAGAAAGTATTAAATCCATGGAATGCCATGATTGGGTGCCATGTGGCATGTTATAATTGATTCATAAGGTCATGAACTATGTAACTTCTTTATGAGCCTTGAATAATGCAACTGAGTGATAAGTGGTAGACTCTCATTGGGTCATGGGGTTGCAAAATTTTTAACTCCTTCAAAAGATCAATATGTCATGGCATTGTGACAAGTGGTAAACACCCATTAGGTTTCAAGGTCATGAACTTTTTAACTCCTCCATAATCTTGGAATGTCATGACTAAGTGACAAGTGGTAGATTCCCACTGGGTCATAAGGTCACTCAGTTTTTCAAATGATAAATTTATGTGAAAAAGTCTATAAATTTATGTATATTAGTGACTAATGCATGTGACACTATCACATGTTAATTGAAGTTTAGCTAGCATCGATATCCTACCAAATGAAAAGGTATGAAAGTTAGTAAATTGCAAGATAAAAAAATAAAAGAGACAAGTCTAAAGTCATAAAATTTGAGTACCAAATCCAACTTGGACCTTAGTTTAAAACTTAAGATCAAGTTATGTCATAGTTTTGAATAATTTTTGTTGTTGAAGTTAAAGTTATATCATGATTCATAAAATCTTAATTAAGTAACTTTGGTCAAGCTCTACGTATCATACCTTGGATCTTTGATTGTTGTGATCATAGGAATCCAAAAAGGGAAGTTAGTAATATGTTAGTTCAAGTGAGAAAAATCAAAATAAAAATACACTAAAAATTACACTCCAAGCCTATAACTTAGGGGGAACTTAGTAATAAGATAAAAATGAAAGCACAACTAAAATTCAAAAGACAAAAAATACTTTACCTTCCTTTGGAGCTCCAAATGCATTATTGAGTGGTTTTCTCAGCTTATGCATCAAAGTATCTCTAGAAAATGAATATTATTTATTCCTTCTCTCCTTGGCACCATTGGAATTGATATGGCTTGATGTAGCTTAGCTCAATATTTTGACATTATAACATTTCTTTCAATAAAATAGCTTATGTCTCTCTCCAAATTTGCATTATAACTTTGGCTTATGAGAGCTTTAAATTTAAGAGGAATGGCATTGTATTTATAGCGTAAGGATTTAAATTTCACACAAGGTGAGGTAGGTTAGAGTTAAGGCTTGAAATGGGTTCAAACCTAACCTAGATGAGTCAAATATAACCCTAATAGAGTTAATAATTATCAAGTAATTATGATTTTCAATTAATAGGCATGGGTCTCAAAAATAGATATTTTAGGATATTTTTAAAGAGCTTGACAACTAACAAAAGGCAATGATGAAAGGCTAGGATATTTTCATTTTTGAATTTCCTTTTTAGTTATTCATTACTTACACATGGATAATTCATGTATGAATTTTATTTGGTTTAGCTTGTTTATTAATTATGATTAGCCATTATCTCTTTCAATATTTTATATTTGTTCATATACCCCACTTAATATGTCCATAACCTAGATTGACTATTGTGATGCCACAAGATTATTAGGGATGAATTTGTGAGAGTTTATTATTGAATATGGTATGATACCCCTATTAGGGATGTCTCAATGTGATTATGAGCTTTGATGAATGATGCACAATAAAATTTGGGATGTTTAATGATTCTTATGTTTAATTTACAATGGTTGGTAATAATTAGTCTAAAGTCTAGTCTAAGGTGAGTGGTGGATAATTTTAGGTGTCTATAGTTTACCCAAATTTGGGAAGTCATTGCAAGCTATAATCATAGTAATGTATTCTCAAAGAATTAAAAGGTCATATATGCCTATGACTTCAATGGAAATGGATGAATTATAGGTGCCTCCTCAAGGGAGTGAGTTGAAAAAGGGTTGGTGATTGGTCCCTTAAAAGGAGGAAATGATGGGACCAAAAAGATAATATGGGTTGGGATATACTAATTTTCCCATAGGTGGTTATAATAAGTGGTATATGAAGCTACCCCAGTTGGGTAGACAAATAAGATGATTTGCCCATAGGTGATTATAATCATTAACATAGGTGGGATAAAAAAGGTAATGATTTGCCCAAAGGATATTATAATCACTAAAAAGGACTTAAGATAACAAGATAATTATTTTCCCAAAGGTAGTTATAATTATGAAAGCAAAAACAATGATTTGCCCATAGGTGGTTAGAATCATTAAAAGGATAAGAAAATGACCCCATTAGATAGATAAAGATAATGGTTTTCCCAAAGTTAGTTATAAGCATTATCATAATGAAAATATGCTTTAGTTGGGAAGAAGAACAATAATAAATCACCCACAAGAAGTTATAATAATCAACCTTCAAATGGATGGAAACACAATGATTTGTCCATAGGCAATTATAATCATTGGTAGCACAAGTGGTATGGTACACAATGATTTTCTCAGAGGTAGTTATAATCATTGGTATCCCAATAATGGAAAACATGATATGGAATATTATGGTAAATTGGTATAGAAGAGAAAGATGAATTTGGGCAACTTGCTAGTAGTGAGAAGATCATCCGAATTAGAAAGGGTTAAAATTATTTCATGATTTAATTACTCTATATAGAAATTATTTGGGTATATCATGAATTTTTTAGGTGCCAAGGAGATATATCATGGCAGCATTGCATTATAGACTTTTTGGCCTAATTTTTAATTTAGTAAATGACAATAGACATCATGATAAAACACCATGAGAACTAAGCTGAAATATGCATAAGGATTGAAATGTGATCCAATAAATAATGGAAAATAATGCACCAATGATAAAGACCATGATGAAAATGTTGAGATATGAATATGGATGGATTAAAGAATAATGTGTAAGGAATCACCCTATGAATGTACATAGACTAAATCAAGGAATGACATGAAATCAAACAAATAGGAAAACAAACAAACAAGAAAACAACTAAAAAAACATAAAATAAACACAAATGATGGTTAATCACAATTTTCATATAAACAACATGACACAAATAAAATGACAAACATTGCCCCTAGGCTATAAGGGAAAATGAAACAAACAAACAAAAAATGGGTAAAATAAAAGCAAAATAAGGGGGTGGCCAAGCTATCTCCAAATACACTAGACAAGTATATGATGCCTACATAGTTTCATGGATGTAAGATCAAAGAAAACCTTTAATCCAAATGTAGCTCTATCAGGAAATGAGATAGAAAAAATGGTAATGATAAGAATAAAGTATAGATGTTATAGAATAACATGGGAATGGTTTTAGAAAATGGTGAGTGCATTAGATGGTTGGCCAATAAGGATGGGGAAACTAAATAAAAAATGGTTTCTTATTAGATTGTGAGGGATCCCAGAATCCTTAAGGCAAAGAGGTGGTTGATGTTACATTGTGTTTTGATTTTATAGGTATGTTTTCAAATGTTTGTGGAGTTTTCTAAGCATCTCAACTCAATTAGGAATGATGAAATACTAAAGGGTATAAATTTCAAAGTGGTGAGAGTTTTCAAACTTATAATTGTTCACAAAATGGTGAGAGTGTGGTAAATGGGTGACTGAGCTAACCTTAATGTAAATCAAGTACTACCTATATAGTCCCAATATTAGACCTCAAGTAACTATAGTTCCACCTTAAAATGGAGGAATCTGAATAGGTAATAGTAAAATTTCTAACAAAATAGGTAGAGTAGGGAAATGGCATAGTATGACATAGGCATGGCAAGGTGGTACTTCATGGCATGATAAAAAAGTGTTATCCCTAATTTTCCCATAGATGGTTATAATTAGGAAACAATAGCATAGGTAAATGATACTAATAGGCCCAAAAGTGGTTATAATTAATAGTACAATGATGAAACAATAATTTTCCCAAAGGTGGTTATAATCAAGAAAAATGGTATAGAATGAAATAATAAATGAAGGATGCAATTGCCAAACCACTATCATATTGATATAAAATATAGATTATATCTATAATAATGAATCAACTACTAAAACTTGATATGAATCTTCATGCTAAAAGAGGTCATGGAACTAATGAAATGGAACCAAGGTCAAAGGGCTACGTAGGAAGGGTAAAAACAACTCAGTCAATAGAAAAGGCATGGTATAATGGTAAGGGTCATACGGTATAAATAATAATGTCGATATTCTTGTACAATATAAATGGGCCTCATAGACAATACTTTAGGTTTTTCAAGTGAAGTAATACCTGAGGTGTATAATGTTCATCAACTCATCAAGTTCATCCCCATCTAGTGTAATGAGCCTATATGCTCTAGTACCATAGTTTGTAATAATGATTAAAGGGTAGATCTAGTTGGGTTTGAACTTTCCCTTATGTTTCTTGTTGACCTTGGTATTCTATTAATTTTCTTTAAGAATAATATCACCAAGTTTGAATTATTTATGTATGACCCATCAGTTATAATGGCCATGGAGTTGATTCTAATATGATTGAAGGTTATTGACTATGGCCATGAAATTTTATTTAAGTAACTCTAACTCTTGAAAATGAGCTACTTGATAATATTCATTGTCTAGGACATGCTTCAAAGAAATGTACAAATAAGGTAACTCAACCTCAATGGGAAGAATGGCCTCAGCTCCATAAACAAGGGAATATGGAGTGGATCCTATTGGATTACAATAATTGGTATGGTATACCTAGATGGAACATAATATTTAGAGGTGTCAATCATGGCTATAATCATTGAAAATATTTTTAAGGATGTTGAAAATGGCTTTATTGGATGCTTTTGCTTGGTTGTTACCTTATGGGTAATAGATAATAGAAAAATGTTGAGTAATTTTTTACTCGACACATAGTGAATTGAAATCATTATTTTTGAATGATCCATCATTATTAGATATAATGTTAGATGGGATAATATATTGGAAAATGAGATGGTTGAAAATATATTTGGAAATTTGCTTTCTAGTCATGTAAGTGAGGGGTATAGCTTCAACCCACGTAGTGAAATATTTAGTAGTAGTAAGGATATATTTATGGCCATTTGATAAGGTGAGGTTTATCTTCCTAATGAGATAAAGGGCCCAATTATCAAATGAACAAGCTGTAATCATTGGTTTTAGAGTATTAGCTAATGAATTAATCATATTGGCATGTATTTGACATTTGTCACACTTTTTAACATATGCAACTACATCTACATCTATTATTGGACAATAATACCCAGTATATAGTAGATTTTTGGATAGGAAAACCCCACTTGTGTGGGATATATATACTCCATGAACTTCCCATAATTCTAATATTGAGTCTACCAAAGTTAAACAAGAAAGAAGAGTTCCATTAAAGCTGAGGTGGTATAGGGTTGGCATGAGTAATGTATACCGTACAACTTGGTGGATAAAGGCCTTGGATTATTTGTGGGATAGGCCTAGTGGTATTAATTAGTCATTAAGGTGGGAATAAAGGTATGAATACCATATATATCTTATACCAACACTATCACAAATCATTATGATGGTTGAAGGTTTATGAGCTAGAATTAATAGATTTTCAATGAGAAAATGATATTATTTTATTGTGTCTATATGATGAATCAAAGATCCAATGGTGGATATGGCATCTAATATTATATTATTGGACCTTGGTATATGTTAAAACTATACATGATCAATATGCTATTTGAGAGTGTTGACCATAGCCTTGTAGGGCACCATCTTATCATCCTTGGTTTAAAAGTGGTCCGTAACATGATTGATGATTAATTAAGATTCACCATAAACCTTTAGATGTTGAATATTCCATTGTAATACTTAATGAATTCCTAAAATGAGTGCTTAAAATAGGCCATGTTGTTATTATAAGGAAAGAAAATCCATAATTATTTAGAGATTAAATCCCCCTATGATGTAATAAATAAAAGTCTTACCCTCAATCCATGTGTTGTAAATGACCCATCAAAATATAGCTTTGAGTGATGCTTGTCAAAATGTGTTTCAATGATGGTCATAATGGAATCATCTAGGAATTCGAATGTTAATGGTTATGTATCTATAAGGGGTGCTTCATCAAGCTAATTTGGATAGTAGATACTTGATTGGATCTACTTTTAAAAAAACCATGGTCTTGTTGTTTAACATATAATATCACAATTTATGATTTTAAAATACCATAGATAAACATGATTTTTCAATGCATGTATAATTATGCCCATACATGACTATTTTATAGATTAAATATTACACAACATGTTCTTTTTCATTATCATCATGCTAAACTAGAAGAGTGCCTAGTGCTTTATCTATGGAAGATAAATAAAGTAAGAAGGAATTTCCCAGCATAGGAGGTAACAAAATAGGTGGATTGACAATATAATTTTTGAGGTACTAAAAACATTTATAGTATTTGTCATCACAATGAAATGTGACACCCTTCAAGTGTGTGAATGGATGGCATTTTTTTGGCCAAGTAAGAGATGAAATGTTTGATAGACTATATTTTCTGCTAAAAATTATAGATCTAATTCAAATTGGGTTTTTGTGGCATCTGGGTAATGGATTTTACTTTGATTGGATCAACTTCAATGCCTCAATGAGACATAATGAATCCTATTAATTTATTTGAAGTAACTCCAAAAACACAATTCTTAGGATTGAGTATGCCTTTTTATTCATGTAGTCTCCCAAATATTCACCTTAGTGTTACTGGCTGATCAACCTTGGTCTTATATTTTCCCAATATTTTTTTAATGTAGTCTTCAATAATGTCATGCATTATATCATGAAATATGATGGTCATGGCTCTTTGGTATGTGGCCTCAATGTTTTTGAGACCAAATGGCATAACATGATAATAGAATATCTCTCATGGAGTGGTGAACACTATTTTATTTTGGTCTTATAGAATAATTTGGATCTAGTTATATCTTGAAAATCCATCTATCAGTGAAAGCATTTCATACCCAACTGTGAAATAAACAATCATGTCAATCCTTGGTAGAGGAAAGTCATCCTTGGGGAATACCTTGTTTATATCCCTAAAATCAATGTAAATTTTGATTCCTTCTAACTTATTATTGATCAACACAACATTTAGGATACACTTTGAGTAGTCTTTCATCGAATACATCTTTCTTCCAAGAGTATTTATAACTCTTTTTTTACTAATACAACAATATAAGGATGCATCTTACATAATTTTTATTTCAGAGGATTGGCATCAAGATATACCACAAGGTGGTGTACAACCAAGGCAGGGTACAAACCAAGAATGTTGGAGTAGGTCCAAGTAAATATATCAATAAATTCCCTCAAAAGGGTTATAAAGATGCCATTTCCTCTTTTTTGGGAGATGTGCCTAATTTGATCCATTTTAGGTCATCTAGAGTTTTGATGTTGACTTCTATAGTATTTTCCACAAGAAGAGTCAAACCATCTTCTAGAATGGTTGCCAAAGATTTAAATTGTCCTCAAATAGTAGAGTCCTATGTTTGGAATGGCTCTTCAAGTTATTCAAGGTATGAGGAATCAAAATCTCCCAATGGTAGGGATCTCTAGGTGAAAAACACTATTCGAAATTATTGAATGATTCAGTCAAAATCCTATTGTTCTTTAGAATTAAACTTAGACCCATAGGCAAGTTCAGCTCTAGTGGTCTCCTAAACTATGTTTGAGGAATGTTAAATACCCCCATCTAATAGTTCCTAAAATAAGTTTTCATCACTAGATTGGCCTTTCTCTTTACTTTTACCCTGGTCTAAAAGTGCCTCAAAGAGGTTTTCACTTTGGGACCTCAATATTTTATTCATTTTCTTATGGCTAAGGGTGTTCACCCATTATCCAAAATAGGTTGCATTATCTAGTTTGATTGAGAACCCTTTTTTATGGTCTCCAAATGGAACATTGTCCCTTAGGCCTAGAAAATTGCAAAAGGCCTCATCATTCTCAAACTCACTAACAAGAACTATGGATTCTTGTTAGTACCAATATATAAGTTAAGGGTGATAAAGAAGAAATGGATTACGGTGAATAACTAGTCTAAGGGTATAAATGGCATTAGTGTCAAACAAATTAGTACTGGCCATGTCTTCATAAGTTTTATGATCAAACTCTAATTTGATTTCATCATTATCATCACGAGTCATTAGCATTAGAACATGAATATGAAATGTGGGATCACCCTTAGGTGGTTTAAATATGAGACCACAAGTTTCTTTGTATTGAGTGGTATAAATTGGCTCAAGTTTTCTTTGTTAAATTCTCCTGAGGCCTCCTCCTTGATAGGCATGCTTCTCCATGATTATATTAGGAATATGATACTTCATATTTTGATAAAAATCAACTTGTTTGTCTAAACCCTAAACCAAGATTCATTCCCTATAAGTGGGTCTTATTCTTGGCTAGTGGCTGGTGTGAAAATGATAGGTACTAGACTATCTAGTTTTCCTTTTCCCTTTTTTTGCCATTTTATGCAAGGTGGCTTGGCTTTAGGTCTTACATATGAATTAGTGTTCTATGGAAGCTTAGTAATGTGAAAGGCATTATGGGTCAAATATTCTCCTAAGTCATTAGCTGAGATGGTATAATGATTAGACATTTTAGGAGGTGGCATATGAGAAAGTGAATCAAGGGTATCTACGTCAATGTAATTGGCCTCTAGTGAATCAAAAAGTATTTATTTCTCCTTGTCCTTTTTAGGAACTATATTCAAGCCAAAATGGTAGTTATATCTTTTATACATGACCTTCAAATGATTTTAATGTTTGTATGGATATAAAACTCCATGGATAGTTACCTTCATGCATGAATGAGATAAATTGATGCACTAATGCAATGTTGAAGGGATTGAATGAATATCGTCTATCTAAGGTATACACAAAATAAAGTTGTATCATAAATCTAGGTTTATCACATGGTATAATGTATTATGAGTCAAAGGGCTGATGATAAATGAAAAGCTGATGGTGCCTTATGATTCTTGTTCTTAATTATCATAAGCCTTGATGGTGATAATTTCCAACTATAGATTAACTATCATATTATTGAGAATCTTGATGATATTTAGGAATAGATATTTAGGCCTAAACCATTATCTATGAGGACATGTTTTGCTTTGTTCCACATGATGACAACTTTGATGTAAAATGGATTGTTATGTAGAGGAATAAGGGATGCCATATCACTTTGGTCAAAGGTTAATTATTGGCCTAGGGATAGATGTCTAAATAAGTATTGGAATTTATCTAGGCTTATATCATTTGGAACTTATTATTATTAAGCATAAAATATACTGAGAAGGGGGTTGAACTAGTATATTATATATCTTTTACTTAATCAAATTCCTTCTCTTTAACCACTTAACCACACAATCAAGATATGCAATAAAATTGAAACAATAATATGCACCACGTGAGAGAGAGAGAGAGAGAGAGACCAAATTTTTATGTGGAAAACCAATGTGGGAAAAATCATGGAGAAAAATCTCAAGTATATGAATTAGCACCAACTCAAATTACAAATTTTTCAAGCACCAACATGCAGGAGCACAAACCCCTTTATCGAGCATCAACACAACAACTATTTCTGAGCAGCAACCCATAGGATCACTAACCCTTTTTCAAAGATTTGTGAGTACCAACCCACAGGAGAACCAACCCCTCTTGTGTATAAAACACAACTATCTCTCAATATTTCTTACTTCTAAAAATGATAGAACTTTACAATATCTCTTGCTTTTCTCTCTTCAAAAACAAATACAAACCATGCACTCTCTTGCATATTGCAAATGGTTTTTCAAGCCTTTATTTATAGCTTTCCAAATGACCTTTGGCATTCACCCTTTGTGACCCTTCAATCTTCATGGAAAATTGTGCCAAACTTGCATGACCCTTCGTATCCTTGCATTTGAAAATTCATATGGTAACACTTCATAATCAAAAGCATCCTTTCCTCTTTTGTCTTTATCCTAGTGACTTTTTGTATTCCTCAAAGTGTCCCTTTATGGAAAAATGTGCCATACCTATTTTTACTCACCTAGTGACTCTTGGAATTCCTCAAGATGACTCTTCATGAGAAAATGGATCCCATTCCTCTTTCATATTTTAGCCTTTGACTCTTTGACTTCTTCATGGGCCTTGTTTTGACTTATATGCAACCAAAAATATATTCATTAATATTAAATAAATATTAACACAAATTAGCCAAGATATGAATTTTAAAAACACAATTAAATGCAATGTGGACTTTATCATCAATAATGCTAGACCTTTGACATCAATGATAATATTTCCAACAATCTCCCCTTTTGTCATTGATGGAAACCTCAAACTGAAACTGCCACATCCTAAAACCTACACATACTACCATCTAGAAAAAATATAGTAACTCCCCCTTACTGTAGCAACATGTACCTATTCCTTGTATATATTATTGCACTTATATCTATTATTCTCCCCCTTTGACATCAATGGAAAAGGGCCTACTTGGAGCTAACACTTAGCTCCCCCTCAACTAATGTTGAACCTCCATGGCAAGAAGTAAAATAAATTACTCCTAAATTCTCTTGTAGATACTCAAATGTGTATTTTGGTAGTGCTTTTATGAAAATATATACTATCTACTATGTAGTACTAATATACTCCATCTTAACCTATTGATCTATAACCTGCTCTCTCAAGAAGTGATATCTAATGGGAATATGTTTTGTTATTGAATGCATCACTAGATTCTTTAAAATATTAATAGAACTTGTGTTATCACAAAAAATATAAATAGGTTCATCATACTTTACCTTGATATCTTCCAAAGTTTTTCTCATCTGAAGCACTTGAGTATAACACAATACTGCTACATTATATTCTACTTCAGTTGTAGAAAGTGATACTGAATTCTACTTCTTACTTAGCCATGATACTAAGCTATCACTAAGGAATAAATATCCTCCACTTGTACTCTTTCTATCATCCAAGCACCCTACCCAATCTAAATCTATATAAGCAACCAAAGTGAAATCTCTACCTGTGGGATACCACAATCCATAATCCAATGTCTCCTTGATATATCTAAATATTCTCTTCACTAACTGAACATGACTATCTTTTGGAGTTGACTGATATCTTATAGCCATACCTACTACATGTATGATGTCTAGCCTTGATGCTGCTAAATATAAAAGACTACCAATCATAGATCTATATAAAGACTAATCTATAATAGGTGAATCTTCATCCTTACCTTATTTCCTATACACATTAGTGTGCCAACTAGTGCACAATCCTCAAAACTAAATTTCTTCAACATTTCCTTGGCATATTTATTTTGAGATATGAAAATTCCTTTATCTGATTAAAATATTTACAATCCTAAGAAAAATGACAATTCTCCAAGCATAGACATCTCAAATTCTTTTTGCATATTATCAAAAAATTATTTTTTTATCTTTTCAATATATCCTTCGAAAATGATGTCATCAACATATACCACAATAATCAATTGATGCTCAACTTCTATTTTGATGTAGAGATTACTATCAATAAATCCTCTCTTCAAACCTTGATTTTGTAGGTACTTATCAAGTCTTGCATACCAAGCTCTGGGAGCTTGCTTCAATCTATGTAATGCTTTATTTAATTTTCATACATGGCTACTTATATTTTAGAGAATAAATCCCTTAGGCTACTTAATGTAGACCTCTTCTTCTAGATTCCCATTCAAGAAGGTAGATTTGACATCCATTTGAAACACTTTGAAATTTTTTAACATTGCATATTAAATAAACATTCCAATAGCCTCTAACCTTGCCACAAGTGAAAAAATTTATTCAAAATCTATTCCCTCAATCTGAGCATATCCTTTACATACTAATCTTGCTTTATTTTTGGTCACTTCTCCATTTTTATTCAACTTATTTCTATAAACCCATTTTGTTCCTATCACATTGTGATATTTTGGTCTAAGCACTAATTCCCAAGTATCATTATTTTCTATCTAATTTACTTCTTCATCCATATCCTTAACCTAATGCTTATCATGTCTAGCTTCTGAAAAAGTTCTAGGCTGAACTTTGGATAACAAAGAGAAATTAACTTGCTAAGATTCACTTACCATCATTCTTCTAGTGCGGATTCCTTCATTTATGTCCTTGATGATGTCACTTTCATTATGATTTATCTAAACATATTTGGATGGAGTTTTGGTGTCCTTTTTATCCTTCTTCTCATCTTCATCTAATTCTTCAAAATCTTTCTCTTCAATGATTTTAGAAATGTCTACTGGATCACTGATTCTTTGTGTTCCCTCTTCTTCTATCCTGACACTTGCACTTTCAACAATTTTCCTGGTTATTTTATATTAACATTTATAAGCTTTAATTTTTCAAGAATAACCAAGAAATATACCTTCATCTACTATAGATTCAAACTTACCAAGTTTTTCATTGGTTCTCTTTATGAAGCATCTACTACCGAAAACTTTAAAATAATCAACTATTGTTGGTTTATCTTTCCATATCTCATAAGGAGTCTTATCACTATTGAATCTAAATAATGTTCTATTATAAATATGCAGTATTGTAGAAACTACATCTCTCCAATATTTATCTGCTATCTTGGATTCATTTAGCATTGTCCTTGTCATCTCCTAAACTATTCTATTTTTCCATTTAATTGCTCCATTTTGATATGGAGTTCTGGCTATTTAATAATGTCTCTTTATTATATTGTCTTCACAATACTAAATAAATTGATCTAACATGAATTTTCCTCCTCGATCTGATCTTAGAGACTTAATATTTAAATTAGTTTCATTCTCAACTAATGCTTTGAATGCTTTGAAATGTCTGAAAGCTTCTAATTTTTTATTTAAAAACATTGCCCAAGTCATGCGTGAAAAATTATCAATAAACAACATGAAATATTTCTCACCTTGAGTAATTTGAGTTCTCATAGGTCCACATAGATTATTGTGAACAAGATCTAACATCTGAGTGGTCGAGTACTCTTTGGTTTTAAACATCCTTCTAGCCTATGTTGACAAGGTTCACAAAGTGTGTCAGATGGCTTTGTAATCTTTGAAATATTTTTGACTACTTGCTTATTACTGATGTTGATAAGATTGTCAAAATTTATGTGCCCCATTCTCATGTGCCATAGCCAACTTTCTTCAATATAAATCAAACAACATCTTTGACCTTTGATGTTTTATAGCATATACAAATTATTATCTATTCTCTAAGCATCTACAACCAACATATCTGAATCTTTTATTCTAATTTACCAATCTTTAGCATAAAACTTTAGTGTGTGTCCCTAATCACATATTACCTTATACTAAAAAACATTTTTAGTTTTAGTTATACCATTAACCAAACATATTGTACCTTTTCTATCAATTCTAGTAGTAGTATTGTCTCTAAATTTCACTATGCCACCATTGATCTTCTTCAAGGTTATGAACTTGATCTTGTATCCTGTCATGTGCCTTGAAAATCTACTATTAATTAATCATGGATTATCTTCATTTCATGCATGTAAAGCTATCTGTACTAACATAGATTTTTTAGGTTGTTTCTTCTACCATGAACCTATCTAAACTTTCTTTTTGATGAATGGAGCCTTGAAACTTTGGTCATTCTTGACTGACTCAAACACACATCTACAGTACCAAACTATTTGTCTAAAGTTATTGCACTTGTAACATATTATGGCCTCTTTATTAAATCTTGATAGAGGAGCAAAAGAGTTGTGGCTTTTGCTTAACTCTGCATAACTTTCCTTCTCCTTATTTTTGAAATTGTTAGTCCTTTTTTGACATTCTATTTTCTTATAACCATATCCATTACAATAAAAATAGTAACCATAAAAATATGACATATTTGTGTATCTCTAACCTAATTGCCTTTTAGAGCTATATTCCTTCTATCCTTCTTTGTTTGAGATATCCTCTATATTCTTAACTTCTTCCATTTTTATTTCTTCTTTTTTAAGAGCTTCAGCATAGCTCTTTCCTTTTTCCTTGTCTATGAAAGTAGTACCCTCCTCTTTATCTTTTTCAAATCCAATATCTATCTTATCTGACATTGATCTTTGATTTTCTAATATCTTATTCAACATATTAGTGATATTCTCAAATTTTGAATCATTGGCTGCTTTATCATTGATTGCTTTATTTGTTTTCTCAAGATCTACTTTTAAAGAAGAAATTTCAATAACATACCTTTCACATTCTTTACTTACTATTTTTAACTATGTCATTAGATCTTCTTCATTAATCTTAGCTTCTTCAAAGTGTGCTAGTAGATCTTCAATTATTTCCTTTGACTCCTTTTCATTTTTCTTGATTTAGAGATTTAATCTTTGGTTCTTCTTTTTAAAATCTTTTAACTCTTCTAAGGCATAAATGAGTTCTCCTTCCAGATTTACTTTAGCTTCATCCTATTCTTCTTCTTGATCATCTATACTTTTGTTTGTGGAGGCATCTCCATGTATAGCCATGAATAGAATCTCTTCTTCTTTTGAATCATTAACTCCACTATCTTCAGTCGAGCAAGGATCTTTAGAATACAAACTCTTCTTCTTGAACCCCTTCTTGAATTTTCCTTTGAAATTATTCTTGTATGCAGACTTTCCTTCTTCATTATAATCATTACCCTTATTTGGGAATTTAGATATAAAATGTCAAATCTTTCCACAATTAAAATATTTAAAAGGTAATTTTCCTTGATATTTACTTGTGCCCTTTTTCAGATTGTGAATGAATAGAGCTCCATTGTCATCTTCATCATTACTAGAACTATCACTTGATTCTTGAATCTTAGCCTTCTCTTTTTTTGATGTCTTGAAAGTAGATTCTCTCTTTGAGGGTTTATCTTGTTTAGTCTACATCTCATACACTGTAAGAATACCATGAAGCTCATCCATCTTTAGCTTGGCTAAATTATTCATCTCTTTAATTCCCAAAAAAAATTCTTCATATCTCAATGGTAGAGATATTAAAACTTTTTGAACCATAGTTGATTCTTCTAAATTTTCTCCAAGACCTTGAATCTAATTAACTATTTGATCAACCTACAAAAGATAACTTGCTATATTTTCTTCCTCTTCCATCTTCAAACTCTTAAATTGTCTTCTAAAAGTTTGAAGCTTATACTGTTGAACCTTTCCATCACCTTTGTAAATATTCTCATGTTTTACCCAAGTTTCATGAGAAAATCTACATTGTATAACTTTAACAAATTCTGATTCACATAAACCACATAAAATAGCATTATTTTCACTTGCCTTCTTTTCTACCAGAGTAGTTACAAGTGTCTGTGGCTCTTCATATTCCTCCACCACTACTTCTCATATGTCAAATCCAAGGGCCATAAAATAAGTCTTCATCCTTATGCTCCAAAATAAATAATTCATCCCATCAAACAAAGGTGCCTTATTTGTAGAAAATCTTTCATGTAATCCAACCATCATGTTTTCTTGATCTACCTTCAAGCTGTAAAACTTTTTCAAAAGGAACCTACTCTAATACCAATTGTTAAGCATGAAATATAATAAGAGGGGGTAGTGAATCAATATATTATATATCTTTTACTTAATCAAATTCCTTCTCTTTAACCACTTAACCATAAAATCAAGATATCCAATAAAATTGAAACAATAATATGCATCAGACAAGAGAGAGTGACACTAGATTTTTATGTGGAAACCCAAAGTGGGAAAAACCATGGAGAACAATCTCAAGTATAGGAATGAACACTAACTCAAATTACAAATTTTTAAATCACCAATGTGAAAGAGCACCAACCCCTTTGAAAAGATTTTTGAGAACCAACCCACAAGAGAACCAACCCCTCTTGTGTATAAAACACAACTATCTCTCAATGTTTCTTACTCAACAAATGATAGAAATCTACAATATCTCCTACTTTTCTCTCTTCAAAAATAAATAAAAACCATGCACTCTCTTGTATATAAAAAATGGCTTCTCAAGCCTTTATTTATATCTTTCCAAATGACCTTTGGCATTCACCCTTTATGACCCTTTAATCCTCATGGAAAATTTCACCAAACTTGCATGACCCTTCATATCCTTGCATTTGAAAAGTCATATAGTGACCTTTCATAAGCAAAAGCATCCTTACCTCTTTTGTCTTTATCCTGGTGACTTTTCATATTCCTCAAAGTGTCCCTTCATGGAAAAATGTGCCATACCTCTTTTGTCTTCACATGGTGACTCTTGGAATTCCTCAAGATGACTTGTCATGAGAAAATGCATCCCATTCCTCTTTCATCTTTTACCCCATGACTCTTTGACTTCTCCATGGGCCCTCTTTTGACTTATATGCAACCAAAAATATGTTTATTAATATTAAATAGATATTAACACACATTAGCCAAGATATGAATATTAAAAACACCATTAAATGCAATGGGGCCTTTATCACCAATAATTCTAGACCTTTGACATCAATGACAGTATTTCCAATAGTTATCAACTAAGTAACTCTGTCCAGATGTTCTTGTGGATGGTTGACCTATGAAATAAATTTAAAATGGAAATTTGTGCAAAAATATTTTGTAATTGTTCCATAATATTAAAATGTCTTTTCCTTTATAATGGTAAATGGCTTATTTTTAGCTATAATGGCTGGTCAGATGGGTGTAGTGGTAGATGTCTATGGGTTTGGTATGGTAATATTTAACCATCGAGTTATGATTGTACACTTAGGATTATATATAAAACCATTATTGCTAGAAAATGATGGTGGAGGGAGACCAAATAGGATAAGATTTGGTTGCTAATGCACTTATGCATGGTCATGGGTCAATGATGAGTTATTAGTATGAGGTCCAAAATTAGTAATCCATACTTACTATTACACTTGTATGCAGTCCCAAATCAAAGAAGGAACTCTAGAATATATTAGTTGGTTAGAATTGATTAATAATAGTCTTGTGATTGATGGAAATAGTGGAAATGTGACCTCACACAATATTTCCTACAACTTTATTGTATTCATGTGCAACTACATGGTAAGTTTGTTGGTTTTTGGCATGATTCAAGCCTTAGTTCTATCCATTTGGTTATCATTATTGGTATTACTAATACTGATACTATTGGTTCCATCTTAGTTGTTGATATTATTGATATTTTTCTAGCCCTTATTATTGTTGTTTTTGGTTGATATCTTATGGAAATGGTTTTGATAAATAAACATGTTTTGATTGAATGTAAAATCTCTATTATCCAATGTTATCTCCTTATTTTCCAACATATTTTGAATAATATGTTTGTTTTCACACAATAAAGTAGATTATGCCCATTAAATTGATGGTATTCATACAATTCATTTGGCCTATACCAATCTAGATAAGGAATTCTCTTAAGATAGTACTTTGGAATAGACCAAACAATTAGATTATCAATTATTAGATTATGAAAAATGGATTTAATAAGCTCTCCAAGATCACTAAGGACTCAACGAGTAGGTAAATTTCTCTTTGGAGGAGGTGGAGTTTATAGAGGCAAAGGTTGTTATATTTTTTACAATGGTCTAAGCTACTACAAAGGCTATACTGATGAAGAGGTTATTAGTGAGGAGTAATTTGCATTTGTGGCATTGGCTGAGTAGATAGTGTTTGTAACATTTTTACATGTCGTGACTTGGTAATCCATTCTTAATAACATTATTTTTATGGTTAAATGGTTTGTAATTTTTGTAATTGTTGGCCTGGGTAGTTGTGATGCTTGTGTTTGGACTTGGTTCTAATTTTGACTGCTACCTTGGTTGGTGGTTTAGTTCTAATTTGATGAGGTTATCTTGATGATTATTTTATTAATAAGGTATCTTTCAATCAAGAAACATTTGTCAATGATTTCCTTAAAAGTGTGAGCACATTATAGTTACAGATGATAAGATATATCACTATGAAAATTCTTGGTAAACATAGTGACTAATTGTTTATCTGATAAACTATGGGTGAATTGACTGTCAAGTTCTCTCCATCATTGTAGATAATTTACAAAACTTTCACCATCCTTCTATTTGGATTTTTTTAAGTATTCCAATGAAATATCATGCTTGAGATTATAGGAGAAGTGTTTCTTAAACTTGTCTAAGAGATCATCAAAATTAGACATTGGGTTCTTAGGAAAATTTAGGAACCACTCCAAAGCTTGTCCTACTAAACTCATTAGAAATAATAGTATGAGGTATATGTCTCCATAGGCCACTAGTTGACAAGCAATAAATAATTCTATTAAATGGGCCTTGGGGTCTCCTTTACCCTTGTATTTATCAATTTTTGATGGTTCATACTTTAAAGGAAATGGTATTTATATGTACTCCATGTTGAATGGGTAGGAACACATGTCATCCTAATTAAACTTCTTAATCTATTTCCTATATTAGATGGAAAAAATTATATCCTTCATTTATTGTAGTTCTTGTGCCAGGAAACTAGAGGGAACATTGGCTTGAGGTGGAGGCTGGGTAGTCAAAAGTGGATTACTTTGATTGGGGTATAATGGAGGCATGGTTTAATGTGGAATTTTTGTGTGGTTATGGAATTGAACAAGGATATGCATATGAAAATTAGGATGTAATTATTGGAATTACATGCATTGTGATATTTTATTCTAGTTTAGGTTGGGTATATAGGCCTAGTTTTGGGCAAATTATGGTTCAGATGGAAAGATATGGCTTCAAGTGAAGTATTGTGACTTTTGAGGTTGTTTAGGGACTTTATTATAAATATTCAAACTTGGATGAATAAGGAGAACTTGTGAACCAAGGCCCTGTCATTAGATTTGTGGCACGTTGGGAATAAAAGGCAATTATTGCTTGGTTGGTACTTTTAAAGCATTAGATGTTTTTGGTTACACAAACCCCTATTATGAAGTAGATGCTTATAGAGTGTTTGGAATTTATTGTTGAATAATAGATTTATGCTATTGATTATACATAATTTTTGATTTTAATGGTATTTTGGTCTATGATTGAAGAGGTACATTTGTCACTACCTAATGAGGTGAAACATTGGTTGCCCCATGTTGAGGTGGTAGAATGTTTTACTTCTGATACATTGGTATGTTGGATTTTTCCTATTGTTATTGAAATTTAGTCATCACCTATTATTGTGGAGTAACTTTTGTCACATTTTGTTGAGGTAAGGCATTGGTCATTACTTGACTACTTTATCCTTATGGTTGCATGCTGGATGAAGTAGATGGTTGAGGATTAAAGGTATATGTTTATGGCTGGGAGGTAGAAGTTTCTACCCCTTGTATTTTCAAACCACTCATGGTGTTAACTAAAGGCACATTTTTTTGTGAACTAGTTATTTATATAGTAATACCACTTCAATCTAGATTAGATGACACTTGTGTGTTATCCACTGCATTTGGCTCACTATTCTACGTAGAAGTAGAAGATACTTATTTTATAGTTAGGGAATTTAACATTTTTACAAATGATTTTATTTCATGAATGGGTCTATACCTTGATTTTATTGACCTATCAATTTGATAAGACCCCCATTGAAAGAGCTAATTTGATAAGTGGAGATTTTGATAGGTCATGTTATTAAAATTCTATACTAATTTTAAATAGGTCTAGTATGTTGTATAAATATGTATGAAGTGATCGTCCATGAGGAATTTTCATATTAAAAATATATATGGGTCTTAATACAACATTGACACTATATCTTGATGATTTATAGAAGAGAAATGTTCATTAGTTTGATTATATGATATATTGTAAGGCACTTAAACTAGACTTGGAAAGTTTTCATGGGGGAAGTATATTGAAAAATTATCCCCTACCTTTTTAGCTTTGATTAAAAATTCATACTTATTTATAATTAAGTGATGATCAAATGAATAAGGTGCATAGGCTAATGGTATCATAACATAGTATGGTTGTTATTGGACTTGTTTTGTCATTGATGATATGCTAGCTAAGTAACATGTTATTTAATCTTGGTCATGATCCAAGTATGAAGGCATGTTGAACAAATAGTGAGCTAAAGGATCTTGGGTTTGTTTCCCTAATTGAGTGTTATAAGGTGGATAATTATCCATCTCATAAACTACATCATCTCCACAGGGGTCTTGAATAAATTCATCTTGTGTAACCATATTACCATATCCTAGATTGTACATGACTCCACTATGAGTATAGTGATACATATTCAAATCAATGTTGAATTTTTCATAACAAAGGGGGATATAATTATACAAAATCTAAAAAATAATGTCAAAAAATACAAATAGTTTGAACTTGGTCCAACTTGGTCAAAGGATTGAGTTGTATCTCCAAAAAGGGTTTATGCTAAAACTTGGTATAAAATAACCTAACATCAAATGTCTAATGTTAAATGTCTCACACAAAAGGTAAAGTGGATGAAATAAAACCAAAATCCCAAACTCTATGTTCAAAGTGTTCTAAACAAATTTAATATAAGAAAATAAAAGTTGCTAGGTCTTTTGGCCAAACATGGCTAAAAAAATCTAAGCTAAAAATAAGCATGTGTGAGGACTTTTTGGCAAAACAAGCAAAAAATCTAGACTTAAAAAAAAGTTGAGATTTAATCTAACAAATATGAAACACTTTGGCATAGACTAGGAATTTTACTTTAGACATGAACTTGGTCAATTGGTATAAGGCATGAAACATAAGACATGAGGAAGATAGGCTACTTCTCCCAAATTTAGGCACAACTAATAGTTTTCAAAGTGGGTAAAGAATAAACCTAATTTGCACAACCTAAAAGAGAAAGATCAATTTTTAGGCCCAAATTACACATGGCATAAACAAAATCAATCAATTTTTGGATTTGAACTTGTTAAAGTTAATTAAAAACTCAACTTATAAAAACTATGTTTATTTAAAATAAATGACAAGCTAAATAAAATTGAAGGGCATAACTATACTAGGTAAAGATCCAAAAATCACACATGGATTGGTTTTAAAAATGGAAATTTTGGACACAAGGAAAATAAGTCTATGGAATGATTCAAGAAACATAATGATGTTATCATTATATAAAGATGTAATCAATGGTTTTTTTCAAGATTCAAAGGTACAAAACTTAAAATGATCTAAGTAGCATAATGTTACCCTTTCAAATCAAGTGACACACACACAAAGATTTGTCAAAAATCTAAGGTAAAAGTATGGTGTCAAATGGATGGCATAATGTCTATTTAAATAAAGGAGTGATGTACAATACAAGAATCATTTTTGACATGGTATAACAAAAAAAATAGATATTTTAGACTTAGAAACAATGCAAAAAAATGATAAAATAACACAAACACTTAAGTGTAACATCCTAGATCCTAAGACTAACAATGTTATGTAATACTATCAAATTACATATATATACATGCTCTTAAGAGGATTTTAAGTGTTAATAAAAAATAAAAGTGCATGAATAAGTAGGGTTTTACACCCCCCCCCCCCATCTCTCAAGTATTATATGACAACATGAAACTTCAAGCTATGCTTTGCATCAATACTAAATCTAAATCAATTGGGGTTGTTCGAAAACTAATTTTTTGTGTGTTTCTATATGGTCCCAAGTGTGGTCAACACAAGATATACTCATCCCATTTGTATTTCCATCAACCAACTTGTTATGAAAAGGTCTTATACTTTTAAAAACTAATAAATACATCACTTACTCAGTCTAGTGTGATGTCTAAGTTATCCTTACAATTTGAGACAATATCTTACTAATGGAGTTTACTTAACCTCTCAATAAAATATCCCAGTAAGTCAACCTCAATTTATATAGCCAACCATGGAGTGGGGTTAAAATTATGTTGGGAGATGAATTCTAGGGTCAATTTTTCCCTATAGAACCCATGAAGAGGTAATGAACTCCCACTCACAAGCCAAATTTTATACAAATAAAACACTTGTGAAAAGACTTTAGGTTCACATTTGGGTCACCCAAACCACATGGGTTTGATAAGGGCCTTAAAAATTTTATTTTCATGCTTTTTAAAAAATCACTAAGGTAACTAATGATCACTTTTGGTCACCTAAGTTCCCTAAAATGGATGGGAGGAGAAAATACATTCATCAATCATTTTTTTAAAATAAACAACATTGAAAGCACAAACATAAAATAAAACACTCTTAAGAGTATGTAATCTAAGTGTGAGTGTTTATTTTAATGCACTAAAGAAAAAATTTATGAAATTGGCCCCTTGGAATTATTTTAAAAACTTGCAAAATCATTCACAAAGCAACTAAAAATAGAAATAATTGAGTTCCTTTTAGGCACCAAACAAAATGTTCAAGACTTAACCACCTCCAAATTTTTTCCTTTTTCCATTTTATGTCCTAAAATTTTTTGAGGTTTTTTTCATAATTTGAAGCCCAAATGTGAATGATAAAACAAGATTTCAAGATGATCTCTTAGGTTTCTCTATTTTATTGTCTTATATATTAGCGTTGATCCATATAGGGATTGATGTCGATCTATATAAATCGATGCTAGTTGATCAGGGATTGGCATTGATTCCTTCCTACCTAAAAAAACAAAGTAAAATAGAATATATTTTCTCATATAAATATGGTTATAAATATGATAATAAAACTAACAAATAATACTAATTCATGTATGAAAATAGTCAGTCAAACAATATTCAAGTTGTTAGGAATGAAAAAAAACTAGAAATCTCAAGAACAACTTGTCAAACATGTTTCTACCATGCCCTATTATACACATAGGGGTTGATGTTAGTCTTTAATGGATCAACATCAATTTTGGTAAGATCAATGTTGATTCTATTAGAATTTATGTTGATCTCTATGTAAACTATGTGTCACTAAAAAAATAGAATATGTGAAAAACAAAGGTAAAATTTGAATTTCGAAGATTCTTAAGCATTCTTTAGCAAAACTAAAAGCTACATATTAGTCTCCTTACATGTATGGGATTCTCCATCAGCTCCCATCAGTTGTTCCATTTGTGATCATATGAATCCAATAATTGAGGCTATTAATATGTTATCTCAAGTAAAAGAAAACTCAAATAAAAACACACTAACACTTATACTCTAAGCCTAGAACTTAGGGGAAGATTAGTAACAAATGAAAACACAAATAAAATACAAAAGAAAATAAATTGTTTACCTTCTTTGGGAGATCTAATTTTATTGTTGAGTGGCTTGTTCAACTTGTGCATTAAAGAGTCTTTGTAAAATGAAGCTTATTAGCTCTTTCTCTCCTTGGCACCATTGGCTTTGATATGTCTTGATGTAGATTGGCTCAATATTTTGGCATTATAACATTGATTGTAACAAAATAGCTTATGTCTCTCTGCAAATTTGCATTATAACTTTGGCTTATAAGAGCTTAAATATTCAAGAGGCATGGCATTATATTTATAGCCTAAGGATTTAACTCTCACCCAAGGTGATTTAGGGTAGATTTAAGCCTTGGAATGGGTTCAAACCTAACCTAGGTGAGTCAAATATAACTCTAGTAGTATTAATATTTGTCAAGTAATTATGATTTTCAATGAATAGGAATGGCTCTCCAAAATATATATTTTAAGATATTTTCAAAGAGCTTGACAACTCACAAAAGGAAATGATGAAAGGGTAGGATATTTGAATTTTATTATTAATTATTCATTAATTGCACATGGATAATTAAACTAGGCATTTATTTTTGTTTAGATTGTTAATTAATTTAGATTAGTCATTTAGCTCTTTCAAGATTTGATATTTGTTCATGTGCCTTAGTTAATAGGTCCATAAGTTAGACTGATTATTGTGATGGTGCATGATGATTAGGGATGAATCCATGAGAGGTTATTATTGAATAGGTTATTATACCCTAATTAGGGATGTATAAACATTATTTTGAGCTTTGATGAATGATAAACAAGAAAATTTGGGACATTTAATGATTCTTAGGCTAAACTTACAATAGTTGGTAGGAATTGGTCTGATGTTAGGTTAAGGCCAATGGTGGACATTTTTAGGTGTTTAAAATAATAAACCCTCAGAGTATTTATAAACAATCCAAATCATTATAAACCTTAGCGGATTAGACATCAATGAAATATTTAAAAGTACCTTGATAATACTTGTTTTGAACTAACATGATTTCTAAATCTTTCAAGTCATACAAAGGTGGTTTTAGTCATGTGGTAAAGAGGGTAAGGTATATCTTAAGGAAAATGATAAAAAGTTTTAATGGGTCCCCATTTTTGAAAATGGGGTGTGTTTATCTCAACACCACTTACCATATTCAAATACTTGAAAATATTTTACATTATCTGGGATAGATGTGAATGAAACTAATTCCATCAATTTTTTTATAAATCAATATCATCCAATGGCATGAGGTTAGTAGTGGAAATAATTAGTGAATCTACCATGGCATTGTTAGCTATAAGAATAAAAATTATGCTGAAATCATTAAAAGATTCACTTAGATCCCAAGATAATTTTTTATACTTTTTGAAATAAGAGAGATTGCATTGAAATTTATTTTTTACCTAATTGATGACCAATTTAGAATCACCATAAAATTTCAATTAATTAACACCATACCTAGTTTCAAACTATAATCCTATAATTAAAGATTCATATTCCACCACATTATTTATGCACAAGAATTAAAATCTATATGTTGCTACATTATTAATATTAGATGGATCAATGAGTACAATACTAGATCCAAATATTTGTTTAGAGTATGATCCATCATAATACAAAGACCACATACCTAAATTTTGATATTTTTCATGTTTTTTTTCTTTGTTGGTTTGGTAATTAAATTATAAATAGTTTCCTCTATGGAAGTAAGATTCACTTGTTCATTGATAAGATTGTATTATGTAATCGTCAAATTCATGTGTGGCTCTCTATCAATTCTGATATAATGTTTTATGACTTTCTATGGAAGCTACATGTGGGAAAGGTCTATTTCCATATAACCATTGATTGATTTTAACCAATCACTACTTAGTTGCATGCCATATGCTTTTGGGATCTCAATAACTTGTATGTTAATGAAATGATAAAATCTTAATTTAGATTATAATTACATATGGATATTCAATAATTATCCTACAACCTTGAATTTAGACTTATCTAACCAAACTACTACTTTATCTAATTTTATAGAGATAAGTCATAACTCATTTCAAATCTATACAAGCATAACATTTATTGAGGCACCAAAATTAAAAGGGCAATTGTGTAGATTTCTAACATAGATTCATATTATTCATATAAATTTTAGAACTTCAACTTTGGTTTTATGCTTTGAAACATTTGTATTAGCAACATCCCTATGTTTGGGTTGACTATTATCATTTGTAAGAGATTTGAGAAGAAAATCACTTTCTTTGTTTATTTGTGACAATTTATGGAGGGTTATATTAGCTTTTATTTTCTTGATATTCTCCATAATGTTGTAACTTTTTTTTCTATTGGAAATTCAATTGCCACCATATTTTGGTGGATGTGTATCATTTTTTAGCTTTAGGATTGCGAGGTGTAGTAATATTGTCTAATGGACTTGAACTAGACAAAGGATGATGTGACATACTCTTAGTAGTATAATTTACTCTTTGATATTGTTGGAAAGCTTAAATGTAATTAGTATTCTCTTCAATTTCATTATCTTCTACATTATTAAATTTTAAAGTCTCTAGAACCATGGCTATATTAGGGGATTTTGATGAATTAGGAGAATCATAATGACTTGAATTATTTTGATAATTTGTTACAACCTCATATTTTTAAATTTATTTTTGAATAATGTCAAAATCTTGACAAAACTAAAGATAATAAATTTCTCCATGTTGGGTTGTGTTATTCACATGAAACTAGTTCAGTAGGTAAATTTCCATGATATTGATCTCAAGTAGTTTGTTGGATGAAGAATCAACTTGTTTTCTAGCTCTATTGAAGGGCCTATAATTGCATTGGTAAGTGAAATTTGAGGTATAATTTCCACTACTCAACCTACCTACTTATTTTTTTAAGTTTTTAAAATCATTTATAAATCTCTAGACCATCCTTTGGATTGCATCTAATGCAAGTTTTGTTGGGTCTTCAGATGATTTTTTCATATTATTCATTGCATCTAGAAATAAAACTTGGTTGTAAGATTGAGTCATAGCTTCATTACTAATCACATTTATAAATTATAAATTTTGATTAGGGGAAACATATTATATAAGAAGCTTATTTTTAATTAGAAGAGGATTTTGCAATAGAAAATTTTTATTTGCATGTAGGATTAAGTTTAACATTGGCATGTTTATGAGAACATTGGGAATGGGAACTAAAATTTGACCTTGTGGATTTACTTTTTTATCTAATTTTATTAGTTTTACATATGTCAAGGTAAAAGTAGTAATAATTTAATATATCCTTAAGAATGTGGAGTCTAAGGGTATAAATCATTTTTAAACATTTCTAAGTCTAGTTGGGCATTGGGTCTATATAAGTCTATTACCCTATTATACATCTTTTGAAAATATGTGTTAAAATTGCATATAGTTTCATTAGATTCCATTATCATGCAAGAAAATTAATGGTATAATATGCTTAGATATACCACCTAACCAAATTAGGCTAAAAAGTGTTAATTAATTCCATCCCATGATTGAATTTTCTAGGGGATTAAGGAACCAACCATAATTTTGATCAATCAAGGTAAAAGGGAATAACCTATAGGATATATCTTCATGCTCAAAATTAAATAACTTGAGTGATTTTCTATAATATGTGATGTGTTATTTTAAATTTATTATAATTTTTAGAGTGAACTTTGGAAGATAACACTTATGGTTTCTAGGAAAATCATACATGTCACTGAAAACATTTATAGTTGATCCAGTTAGCCAAGCTATAGCCATTCAAATTGGTCTATTAATGGTAGATTATATGAATGGTGTGGTTGCGAATATTATGGAGTTTTTTTTGTTGGGTAAACTAGTATTATATATCTAACTTAATCATATATAATATGTGTATTAAATTAAAGAGGAGAAATAATTAATATCCTATGACCTAATCTAACTCCTAGTGTGATCCTTGAATAACAAACCAAAGTGATAAAAACTAATTTTTTTTTGTATGTTTTTTAGGAATGAACCATATGAAAAATCATAAGGATGAGTTATAATACCATAATTCATAAATATTAACCACAAAATTCCCAGATAGGCTTTTTATCACCAATTTTTATGTGTGTGTTTTAAGCATGTGATGAAAATTGGGCAAAGCATAAAGGATGGCCACAAATATATAATAAATTATAATATCATAGCATTTATAGGTTAAATATTTTAGGTTTAATATCATATGTTCAAGGCCCTAAAATATTGTGTTTACTCCATACTTCTAGCATTAAATTATGTTTTTGTTAAGAAAATATTAAATGGGATAAGCCCAAAGGAGAGGCACTTGTTGACTAAAATTCACCCTAGGTAAAATTTGGTCAACCCCCATACATATTAAAAAATTTAATATGATAATTATAGGTTTTAAATTTTCACCATGGTCCTATATGAGGTCACATAATATGTTTTTACCTTGGTCACATTTGTCTAGTTTATCTTAAGTCATGTTATGCCACCTTTCGGTCATGTTAAAGATTTGTACAATTTTACACTCAAAAATAAGTGTGTAAAGAAGAAATATAATGTAATTCATGTCAATTAATGTTAGTTAGGTTCAACATTAAAACAAGAAGATCACTTGCAAAAAAGGTAGTTTCAGGTGGTTGTACAGATTGTATGAATCATCTAGCACATTTGAAGGATCTAAGGAAGTAAATTGAGATAACCATAGGTCATTTCTAGGCAAAATTGGTTATAAAATGTTAAAAAATACCCAAAAAAATTTCTCTCTCCTATCGCTCCATTGAAGAGGTCAAGAAGGTTAAATGGTTTGTTATTAGTATAGATAGGAGAAGAGGAGTTGGAATGAGTGCAATTAGGGGATGTTATTAGTCCTTATGAGATCATATTTAATGGTTATGGTTTATATATTGATGGTATGTACTATATGAATAATCACTAAGATTGTTAACACCTCCAAACTACCTATGTAACCCTAACACCTCAGTTTTATCATCTGATTGGATTGATCTACATGAACCAAGTGGTGTATGTAGATTTACATATCATACTCACTCATTTTATGTTGGATTAAATATGGTTAGAATTTTTGGACATGAAAATATAATCATAATCATCCTTGTTCTTAAATTGAACACCATAATGGTTTGTAGAACAATATTTTGGTAGTTACAGTGTTTTGATCTTCTAAGAGTAGCTCTAAGTTAAGGTAAGACAATGGTATTCAACCCCTTAGATCATGATAATGTTCTAATTAGAGTTATATGTACTAATTTAGATGAAATATTAAAGCATGTGTGAGCCAAGTGAAGTTGAATATTGAACTCACATGCCTAGTAGACAGTCACCTAATGGACTATGTAGGAGTGTTTAAACAATGGGTTGATGAGATATTTGGACTTAAAGACAGATCCTTTGAAAAAAATTTAATATTATATTAAATGTATTTAATACTTAAACATAGTTAAAACTATAATGATACCCTTCATTGACACCTATAGGTGTATATTTGAGTAAAGTTTCCAAGTGAGTAGTCTTACCTTAACTTTTCTGAAAAGGATTTTGCTCATACTAATGTCATCCATTGGTGAATGTCTATAAGGTATGTGTAAGCATAACACTTTCACTTCCTAACATGAAAGGAATTTTTTAGGTCAATTAATATTATGGTGAGTGAGGTTTTTTAATTTGTAAATTTTCTACTAGAAACACTCAGTTAACTACAATGATATTGAAACCAAATGAACCTAGAACTTGTAATACAATAGTGACACTAAAGAATATTGATGAGAGCATCATTTCAACATAGAATTAAGCCCATTCAAGTATGATATGACCTCATTGAAATTAGTATGAATCAATAGTTGAAACATAATGCTCAAATAGGTATCATCACCTAATGGAGTCCTTTAACTTCCCTAATTACCACCTATAATCTAACTGAGGAAATAGACTAGCCTAAGCATATGGAGAGTGCATGTTTAATAAGATAAGTAGAGGTGTAAGGTGTATGACCACATAATAAACCACTCTTAGAGTGATAAAATCACATTTCCATGAGATTCTCAAAATCAAAAAATATAGAAGGTTTAGAAAACTAGGTGTGAAGCTCATATTTAGTCAACTAAAATCTTGCACTAAATCCTAATAGGCCTAGAAGCTAGTTTTGAGGATTTGATATGTTGAAACCTCTTAGAGCATATTCAAGGATTTAAACTTACTATATAGGGTATTCATGACCTAAATAATATCCCCATTATCTCATTTAGGTCAAACTAATAGAGTAAGTGTCTTATGTTTTGTCTCAAACAAGAGACACTCCATAGTCAATCTAACTTACATACATAACACATAAATGATAATAAGGATGAATGGCATAGTATTGAAACACTCTAGGAATATTTATAAGATTTTATTTAATTTAAACAAGTGTTTAAGGACACCTAATGACATTTTGAATACTCAGAGGTGGTCACACACAAAGAAACATAGCCTATATAGACTAGGACTAGGACTAGGCATGAGCCCTTGTGGCTTCTAATGACATCCATATGACCATATTATCCTAAAAATAAAGTTTATAAAATTAATTGGATATTAAAGGACTGATAATACCCATTAGTTTTAATAATACAACTCAAATTGGACATTTTTGCCTTAAATCTTAGGGGTGCCTAAAATGCAAACAACTAATCGAGAATCTAAATGTTTTTGCTCATATCTATATAGAAATTATGCATGGGATATCAAGCACTTATGAATATTTTACTATGGTATTTTAATCAAAATTAGTTTCATTGGTTTGAATTTTAATATTTTAACCTTTATCAATGATTATTAACAACCTGTATGACCTAAAACCCTCCTGAAACCCTTATATGAGCCTAATGAGAAAGATATGAAGTATTATACATAAAATAGTGCTAAATTTACCTATAATATTATTTTAACATGCTATCCACTCTCCCCATATCCCTAAAACTTAGTTTTTCCATACCACCACTTGTATAGATATGTCTAATTCTATGTTTTTAACAAAATTTGAAGTGAGTTGAAGGTACATAAGGGAATTGATAGGTGGAATCAATTATGGAAGGTGTAATTAGATGTATTTAAACTCATAATACCTAATTATCACCTCATTTATGCATGTAAATACCTATTATAATTTTATTTTTGCATGTAGTCTTGAATAAGACAATGAAAAACAAGGTCACTGCCTAAATTGAAGATGAGAAGTGTTTTATTAAGTATTTATAAGGTCTAAATAATGGAATGGAATAAAAATAGGTTATTAATATGTTTCTAAAACCTATAAAATTAATCTTATTAAGTGTTTTAAAATCACTTAAGTGACAAGTATGAGATTTTAAGCCTAAAAGGCTAGTGAGCGGCTATCAGGAAGTGAATAGCAAGTGTTAAGGAGAAGGTTATAATTTGAGGGGTGTATATGATTGTCAAATATCATGTATCCACCTTACTAATTTAGTTTATATTTGTTAATTAATTATAATTAATTTTAAGATAGATAGGTGGACTCATCATTAAGAAGGTAGTTTTAAGAAAATAATGAATATCTCTACACCAACTTTAAGGAGGTGTCATGTTTCAAATAGACACTTGTATAATAATAACTCATGACATGAAATATAACTCTATTTTATTTCATTGTAATTGGTTTTAAATTCTTAACACTTGGCATGTTGATCTTTCAATTTCACTTCTTCTCTTTCCTCTCTTATGCTCTATGTATTCAATCCATTTTGGCATTGTAAACAATCCACAATTAGTATGGCAAAGCCCTACTAGTTTGATATCCTAGTTTGAATTTGAATACATTTTTTAAGTTGATTTAGTCTCTACAATTATTTCCTAGGTATTTCAAGTAGTCCATTTTGATGAAAAGTGATGCTTTTTTTCTCCTTGCTTCTATTCTACTCTTATATGCATTGTGTGATTAGCATTTTCTTCTAAAAGGTATTGTGATGTGTATATGTTTGTTAGGTGTATTTTGAAGTATGAAGGTTATTAGTGTCTAAGATCAGACCTCATACATATCCACATATGGATATGCATAGAAATCTACCTCTACGTAGAAACACTTGTGCTAGAAGAACCTTTGATTTAAGATCAATTTTAATAGTCTACCTTCTTAGTGCAAATAAAATTATGTTTTTGGAGTTATATTTAGTGTATCACCTTCATTAATATATGTTGATTTGATGTTTACTTCTTCCCTTTCCACCCCCAATAGTGATTATTTTATGGTAATGTGTGAGCCTAAAATAAAGATCAAGGGAGCTAACCCTTTAATCTAGAGATCTTTCTCTTTTAGTAGCTTGTATAGATGTAGAGATAGTTCCATGTTATCCCAAACATGAGAAGGTTTACTTTAATTATCTAGGTTCAAATTTGGGCTATAACAGGTTTGGCATTCTTGGTGGCACATGAAGTCCAAGAATTTTGTTCAAAGTAGATGTTAGATTTTATAACAAGATGTTGTAATAGTCTACTTCCTATAATATTTGGCATCTCCAACATTAGAATCTTGTATATAAACTAGTGCACTCTTTTATTCCTAAGGTAAACACAATATCTCATACTAAAGGCATTTATTTTTATTTATAAGAGAGTTTCTACTATACACCCTTTACAAACCTTATCATGGCCCATATTATGTCTCTCAACAACCATATCAAGGTTGTTATCAAAAGTATGAGTTATGAAAACACTATGATCAACCTATTCCTTATCTATATGGTCATGATGTTGTTGATCATCCTTATGAACAAGCCTATGAAGAAGGTTATCAAGAAGATGTAATTAAGACTGTAGAAGAATAAGTCCAAGCTCTTAATAGGTAGCTTCTTGGAGGTAATCTTCCTCAAGCTATACCTATCCCTCCTCAAGAGTATTATTATGTTCCATATCCATTGTCTTATCTCCATTATCCTCATGAATTCATTAACTATCCGCAATAGGAGCCTCTAAGAGATCCTAATAGTTTTAAAACTCCAACTTGGAACCAAGTAATGAAGTCTTGGGGAAATAAAGATGAAGAGAGTGAGGACCAAAAATTTCATGTCAAGAAAGAAAACCTTATATTTGTTTAAGCCTCATTGCCCTCTCCCCAAGAACCTATAGTTTATCCATCTTGCAGGTCTATCCAAGAATATTTTCAAAGTAAAAATGAGGCATTAGTTGAGAACGTGGGAAATGAAGTTGTAGTTGTTGAAAATAATTAAGAGGGATATGATAATGGTGAGGTTCTTGTTGAAGAAAATGAAATGAATATAGACCAATTAAACCTTTTCTTTCTTCAAGAATTATTTAAAGAGTCTCTAAATTTCAAGAGTACTCCTTCCATTCCCATGCCCATTCATGAGACATTCACCACACCTCATAATCCCTCTCCAACCCATGAAATTGTTCACCAACCTCCCACCATATCCGTTTTTGAAGGAGAACCCATCCTATAGGAGAAAATAAAAGAATATAAAACTAAGTTTACAATTGATCAAGAAGATGGATCAAGTGTTTATGACAAATATATTACTATAGGGACTCCCCTTTGTGAAGACAAACACAATAAACTTTATTGAGTGAAGAAAGAGAAGATATAGAACATATTTCAATAGTTCACAAAAACCTTGATCAAGACATGATAGAATAGGTGCTTCATAAAGACACCACGTCAACTAATTTGGTTGATATTCATGAGAATTATCAAGAGGTTAAATTTAAAAATGTAATAGAAGAGGGAGCTACTGTTGCTTCCATGGAACAAGATTATTTGTGTCAAAGATTCAATGAGGTATGTGGTGAATTTGAGGCCCTTCAAAGGCCTATACCTCTAGTTGTCCAAGTTGAATACATTTTTGAAGATGCATTACTTTTTTAAGTACAACATGAAAATCTTCAAAGTACCAAGATAGAGGCTACCCTATAAGTCAGTAGGTGATCATGATTGAGACAATAAAAAATGTAAATAACGTTCATGAGAAGGCTATTGAAGTTTAATAAGAGTTCACCTTTATAGGTGACATGTTTATAATTGTCATCATTATATTTTAAGATATACCAATAATATTGGTAATCATGAAGGAATTGAAGACATCAAGTCCAAAACTTGAAAGGCAACATGTTTCATTTACTCCATATCATGAAGCAAATAATGGTACAAGATTTCACTTTAACCTAGGAGGAGAAAGTTTACTTTAGGTTAGTTTATATATATTCTAGTTTGTTTATGGTCTTGTTATTTTTTCCCTAAGTGATAATAGAGCAAAAATATTTGTCTTGATGTCTTGTTTTGTGTGTTTTTTTACTATTTGGTTTGGTGTGAGTTTATAATCCTTTCAAAGGCATATTAGTGTCAATTGGCAACATATGGGTGACTCCATTACTGAAATATAGGATAAGGCAATTGGTCCTTAGCATAGTAGGCATGCTACCCCCTAAAAATCACTAAAATGTTGAGTTGATTTTACCCTAGGACAAATTTGTTCAAACCCCTTTCATATTTAAACTTTTCATAGGATCCTTATAGGTTTTTAATTTCCACCATTATCCTAAATGAGGTCACATAATATGTTTTCACCTTGGTCACATTTGTCTAATTTGTCTTAAGTCATGTTATGCCATATTTTGATCATGTTAAAGATTTTTACAGTTTTACACCAAAATAAAAGTGTGTCAAGAATAACTCCAACATACTTCATGTCAAGAAATATTAGAGAATATTTTTAAAATTTAAACAATTTCAATTTAAATGTTAAAAAAAGAAGATCACTTATAAAAAAAGGTAGTTTTAGGTAGTTGTATGGATTTTACAACTCATATAGCACATGTGAAAGATTTAAGGAAGTGTGTTGACATACCCACAAGTCATTTCTAGGATTAGGTGGTTACAACATGTTCAAAACTACTCAAAATTGGTTTCTTTCTACTATTACTCCCTTAGATAGGTCAAGAAGGTAAAATAGTTTTCTATTGGTATGGATATGAGAAGAGGAGCTAGAGTGAGTGAAATTAGGGATGTTAGTAGTATTCATGAGATCCCATTTCATGGTCATGGTTTCTATATTGATGGTTTGTACTATATGAACAATCACTAATATTGTTAACACCTCCAAACTACATGAACCAAGTGGTGTATTTAGAGTTTAATATAATTATCACTTATTTCATGTTGTATTAAATATAGTTAGCATGTGTGGAAATGAAAAGATAAGCATAATCATCCTTGTGCTAGAAGTGAACACCATTATGGTCTATATAATAATGTTTTGGTAGTTACAATGTTTTGATCTTCTATGAGTAGATCTATGTTAAGGTAATACATTGGTATTCAACCCACCAAATCATGGTGATGGTCTAATCAAAGTTTAATGGACCAATGGAGATGAAATATCAAAGTGTTTGTGAACCAATTGAAGTTAAATATTGAACTCACATGCCTAACAGATAGTCACCTATAGGACTCTATAGGAATGATTACATAGTGGGTTAATGAGAGATTTGGAATTAAATAAATAGCCTTTGATATTTTTTTGAGATTACTTTAAAGGTCTATAATCCTTAAACATAGTCAAAAATACACTCAAAATATTCATTGACACCTACAAGTGTAGAGTCAAATAAAATTACCAAGTGAGAAGTTTTACCTTAACTTCTCTGAAAAGGATTCTGCTCATACATAGTGTCATCCCTTGGTGAATGTTTATGAGGTATCTATAAGCATAATAGTTTCATTATTGAAGTCTAGATGGATATTTCACTTCCCAACATGAAAGGAACTTTTTAGGTCAATTAAGATGATGGTGAGTTAGGTTTTCAAGTTACTTAAGTTTCTACTAGAAACACTCAGTTAACTATAGTGCTATTGAAACCAAATGAACCTAGAACTTGAAATGCTATAGTAACATTATAGTATATTGATGGGAGCATGGTTTCAAAGTAGAATTAATCCAATTCAGGTGTGAGATGACCTCAATGAACTCATAAGGAATCAAAAGATTTGAAACACAATGCTCAAATTGGTATCATCACCTACAATAATCATTTAAATTCCTTGATTGCTACCTACAGTTTGACTAAGGAAACAAACTAACCTAAACATATGGAGAGTGTAGGTTTAAGAAGGACATAGAGGTTTAAGGTGGATGAAAACATAAGAAATGAATTTTAATAGTGATAAAATAAAATTTCCATGAGATTATCATAAGAAATAAATAGATAAGGTTGAGAAAATTGGTAATGAACCTCATATTCAGTTAACTAAAATCCTACACTCAGTCTTGACATGCTTGGAAGATATTTTTGAGGATTTGAGATGTTGAAACCTCTTGGAGCATAGTCAAGGATTGAAACTTGGTAAAGAGGGTCCTCATGAGCTAAATAATATCTCCATGATGTCATTTGCATCAAACTAATAAGGGAAGTTTCTTCTCTTTTATCTTAGATAGACATTCCATAGTCAATCCAACCTCTAGACCTAGCACATGAATGATAAAAATGATGAATGTAATATTATTAAAACACTATGGTAAGTTGTATAGGATTTCATTGAAGGTAAAAAACTATTGAATGGAACCTACAGTCATTGTGAATACTCATATGTGCTCACACACATAAAAACATAGTTTATACATACTAGACCTAGAACTAGGCATCAGCTCTCATGGCTTATAATAACATCCATATGACCATATGATATTACTAGGTAAGCTGAAAATTTTAATTAGATAACAAAGGACTAATAATAACCATTGGTGTGTAGAAGACAACTCAAATTGGCCATTTTTGGCCTAAATCTATCTCAAGGGTGCCCAAAATGTAAACAACTAATCAAGAAGCCAATTTATTTTGCTCATATGTATATGAAAAATGTGAATGGGATATTAATAAATTATTTATATTTAATTATGTTATTGAAATAAAAATTGGTGGAATTGGTTTGAAGGTTAAGGGATTAGCCTTTATGAATCATCATTAATAACCTTAATGACCTAAAACCCTTTTAAAATCATTATATGATCCCGATGAGAAAGACATGAACAATATTAATATAATAGGGGTAAATTGACCTATAAAATTATTTTTACATGCTTTTCACTCTCCAATTATCCTTGCCACTAAATTTTTCTATACCAAAACTTGTACAAATAGGTCTAATTTTATGTTTTTTGTAAAATTTGAAGTGATTTGAAGGTGTAAAATGGAATTAATAGGTAAAATACATTATTTAAGTTGTATATATATATATATATATATATATATATATATATATATATATATATATGTATGTATTTAAACTCATCATACCTCATTATCACCTTAGTGATTCATGTAAATACCTATGCTAAGTTTTTTACTATAGGTTGTCTTGGATAATATAGTGAGAAATAAGGTGACTACCTAAGTTGAAGATGAGAAGTGTTGCATTGAATATTATTGAGGTATACATAAAATAATGGAAGTAAAATGGGTTATGAATAGTTTTATACCACATATTAAATTAATCTCCTTTAATTTGTGCAAGTCACTTAAGTGAAAAGTGTGAAAGTTTAGTCCTAAAGGGCTAGTGAGCAGCTACAAGGAAATGAACAACAATGAGAAGGTTTTCAATTTAGGGGTGTATATGATAGTAAAAAATAATTTATGCACATTAGAAAATAAATGTATATGTTTCAAGGACTTACAATTTAGTTCAATATATATAGGTGGACTCATCATCAAGAAGGTATTTTCAAGAAGACAATGAAGATCTCTACACTAACTTCAAAGAGGTGTTATGTTTCAAATGGACACTTGTATAATAAGACCTCGTTACCTATTATCTAAATATTTTGTATTAAATTTTAAATATTTTTCAAGTCTTGACACTTGGAATTCTTACCTTTTAACATCACTTCTTTTCTCTCTTCTTTTATGCTCTATATATTCAAGCCATTTTGGCATTGTAAACAATCCATAATTGGTATGGTGAAGCTATCTTGGTTTGAAATTTTATTTACCTTTGAATATAGTTATAAATATTATTTTTTATCTAAAATTATTTCCTAATTATTTCAATTATTCCATTTTTATGACAAGTGATGAATGTTTTCTCCTTACTTCTATTCTACTCTTAGATGCATTGTGTGAGTAGGATTTTCTTCTAACAGATCTCATGAAGATTAAATGTTTTTTAGGTGTATTTTGAAGGGTGAATGAGATTATAAGAGTATAATATCATAACACTTAGTTACCCACTTATATATATTCACAACTATATACCTTGGTGTAGAAACACTTATGCTAAAAGAACCCTTGAGTTGAGATCAATTTTAATAGTTTGCCTTCTTAGTGAAAATGTAAATATGTTTACAGAGTTATATTTAGTGTATTAAATTCGTTGGTATAGGTATATTTTATGTTTCCTTATTCCATTTTCACCCCAAATAGTGATTATTCTAGTTTAGTAGGTGATCCTAAAATATAGATCAAGGGAGATAGCCCTTCAATCTAAAGATCTATCTCTTGTAGTAGCTTGTTTATATGTAGAGATAGTTCCATGTTATCCAAAATTTGAGAAGGTATAATTGAATTATCTAGGGTGAAAATTTGGGATATAACAGCACTAAAGTTCAAAAAATTAAAATAAGGACCTCATTCTATCAATTATTTATGTTTTTGTTAAGAAAATAGTAATTGGGAGAAGCTTAAAGGAGGGTCACAAAATTTTACCAAATTAAAATAAGGACCTCTTTATATAACCATTTTTTATTTGTGTTAATAAAACACTAAATGGAAGAATCTCAAAGTATAGGCACCAAACTTAATAAAATTCAAATAAGTCCCTCCTTATACCACCAATTTATGTTTGCTTTAATAAAACACTAAATGGGAGAATCTCGAAGGAGAGGCACAAAATTTCAATAAATTCAAATAAGGCCATCCTTCTAGTACCAATTTATGTTAGGCTCAATTTGTGACCCACTAAAATTCATCAATTGGATTAATTAATTTAAGAGGATAAAGGGAATATATATCACATGGGAAAAATGTCCCCTAATTTTTAGGATTCTACTAGGGATTTAAGGGCCAAGAAATTTCCAAAAAATTTAGCTAGGTGAGTAACAATTTTTACCACCAGAGGTTCAACTAGTCTCCTTACCTAAATTAAAATTATCTAATGTTGTGGGCCTATTGAAACCATATGTATACTATTTTTTTTCATAAGATAAAGAAATTATAATATACTTATCAGGACATATTATAATAAAATATGTAAAAGGGATGGATAGAGTAAGGAAAAAAGAGATGATTATTTGACTAAGATCATATATTTTAATGCTAAAAAATAGAAATCATGGTTGGCCATAATTATTCACTAGGAATAAATTTTAGCTATTTAACAACATAAATAACTTTATGAGTAAGACTCAATTTAAAATTTGAACATATAATTTAGAATATTTATCAAAAAAAAAACACACACACACACACAAGCTTGTATATATTTCACATAATGACTTTATAAAAGCTTCAAAAGAAATAGAATGAGAACCTATAACCTATCAAAATAGATGATGCATAATTTGATTATATATACACTATAAAAACTAGCATTAAAATTATTTCTTAGTATATATTACTTATCTCAAATAAATTTCCTATGGTATATAATCATGAAAAAGTAAAGTAGAATGGCAGGGGTAATCCTAACACAATATTGATAGAGTTTTAGTATAAAATGTGTCCACCCTCACAATGGCAAGCACTATTTTTTATATAGGAAATTTAATTAGATCCATTATCTTAGTGTATAACCAGATATTAATATCTTAATGCCCAAAATTAAATGTGTTAATTTATTAAAACTCAATTTCTTGAGATAACACATCAACAAAGGATAGGAACAAGTCATGGCACAATTTCTAAATTATAAGTTTTAGGATGAAAGGGGATACAAAATCTAATGCATTTCAAGCTCTAAGGATCCAAAATTTACTTAATTTTAATTATTTTCACAAGTTAATCATAACTCAGACATGAAAATACACATCATTATAAAAGGATCCTGATGATGGATCAGCCAATTGATGCTCTTTTTTTCATTCCTAACTACATGTGATTATCTTCATGAAAACAAATCATATTATAGATACAACATTTTATTATTAAATTTTAATAAATATCTATATAAATTCCCTAATATTGGGTTATTAAAATCTATAAATATGATATCTCATACTATAAACATATTTCAAAATATCATTTTCCTCTTAACTACTCTAACTCTTGTTTAGTTCTAACACTAGTGATATAGAATTATATATTTTTAGACAATTTTATTTTTCTTTATTTTCCTTTTTGATTTTCCCATAAGACCTACATATAATCTATTAATAATCAATTCTATGATCATTTCCTAGATCTATGTCTTTACCACTTGATCTTCAAGCTCTGTAGTTGGCCAAACCATTCACTTTGGCATTTGTTTTTTATTAACAAACTACAATCAAGAATACATTTAAACTATCACCTACCCATAATTTATATTATTTTATTTTCCATAAAATTTAGGATCTTTATATTCAAACATCAGCTCCTTATATAGGGTAATTACATGTATCAACCCTTCATTGCCCTACTCAAACTTATTTAATTTTGGTGTTTGATTGTGATTAAATATGAACATGAAACTTGTATAAATATATATTTTGAGTTCTTTCAATATGTTTTATCCTAGTATGATTTTAAAATTATTATATATTTTGGATCTTATAATGGTACCACATGACATCTCTTGTGAGCTTAGGTCCTTTGAAAAGTATTCCCTATTGGTCTTTTGAAATCATGCCATGTGGCATGATCTGAAAATTTTGGTATATCTTTGAACCATCAAACATGTACTTACCATTTAAAAATTTGACTCTCTAATATTTTACCACATGTCATAATTATAGGAATTCAAGCTCAAACTATCTTTAGATTTTTTTCATTATGCATCACCTTTCCCAATCTTTGAATCCCTGAGATATGACCTCATGTCATAATAATATAAATTAAAAATTATTAGATACTTAACCATTTTTAAAAGAATCAATATGATCCAATTGGATGAGATCATGCCATGTAGCATGATGTTGGGACTCCACCTTTGACACTTAGTCGATTTTAAATTTCTACTTCTTTGCATTTTTTGGCAAGCTTCAAACCATTGATAGTATCGTATGGCATAATTATGTTGAATATTCCATTAGATTCCTACTCTATTTAAATAAAACCTCTAAGAAAGTTCTTATGATGAATACATGTGGCATCACCATGAGCCTTCAAGCTTCATAGCTTCAATGGACTATCATCAACCTTTCACTCCCTTGATCTCTAATATGTGACCAGATGTTCAAATCATGGGAGTTTGAGCTCAAGATGAATATAGACCAATAATTTTATTAAATCACCTAGGTTTATGGTTTTATGACATGTTTCATAAATCTAATAATTCAAGCCATAGGATGGACTTAGCATTTTGGAATGCCCTCATGGACTATAAATGCCCTAGATTTACATAAATAGAAAAGATAAATTGTTTAAGGTATTTATAAAATCTCTAAAAATAAATACAATTCAAAACCCACTTGATAAATAATTAATAAATTATTCTAATAAAAAATAAAGACTTAACAAATAAATAAAGAAAATTTTGAAGTTGCATATATTAAATGTAGTTTTAGACTAAAATCTAGACAATTTCACATATTTTAAACCATTTAAGAGCAAAATTAGTTCAATAAAGTCATAGAAAAAGTAATATCAAAAGAATATTTAACCTAATTGACATAGATAAAGGTATTTTTGAAGCTTGATTTAAATGAAAAAATGGTTGAACAAGCACCAATTTGAATGAAATACATTTATTTTAAAGCTAAATGAATATTCCAAATTGTTAATATGACCATTTTAAATAGTAATTAAACTACATATGAATGAATAAATATCACAATTCAATCAAAATAACTAAATAATGAAGTCTAATGTCCAATGAATAAACTATTGAAATTGGCCTCCTTCAATTTAACCCCTAGAATAGGTTATGCTTTAAGAACTACGTCACAAATGTTTCAATATAAGAACTTCAAGTGGGAAATGTACAACATAAAATAATACTTTAATGTTCAATCCAGATGTCTTTGCTAAAGTAAAATAATAAAAAATGAGCATATGAAGCAACATTTTAGCTAGGATTCTTGATATGATATAAATTATATAACCCAATGATGAATAAAAGTTTGAATCATTCAAGAAAACTTCAAAAGTCCAATTTTCTATTATTTTAAATCTAGACAAGGATAGTTTAATCATTTTGAATAAATGGTTGATTTAATACTATTCAATTTCATAAAACACATTCATAAGTTTAAAACCTTAATATGGGAACCCATGTCAATCAATTTATGTAACATTCACAAATGTAACCATACAATTAAGTAAGAATAGAAATAAGAAATAAGTATATTAAATCAAGAGGATACCCATGAGAAAATTTTGAGTATGGGACATGTTGGACCCAAAATGTCTTATAATTTATTTTGATTTAATGGATCAATACTAATGATAGAGGACTATAATTCTATATTTTCTACAGATTTTATGCATTAACTAGATGTGGTTCTATTATTTTATTTGGGTTCTTTTATTCCTTTCATTTTATTTGAAGTATTTAAGGATTTGTGTGTAATTATCTATAGGTATATTCATAGTTAATTCATTAAAGGATCCTAATATTTAACCATTTGTCATGTCTCCTTAGAATCTCTCTCTATGTAACTAAAGCCTAAGCCATTTTGAAACCTATCATATAGTTGTGCAACTGTAGCTAAGAACATTGTGATATTGGAGACATTTTTATTCTCCTTGAATAAAATTAATTTCTTTCTAACTTACCCCATATCTCTTTTGATGTGTATTTTTAACATTTGATCTTTCCCTTCCTTTAGAAATTTTGAAGTGAAGAAAAGTAGAGCTCTGAAACTCAATACATTGTAATTGGTCTAGCTAAGAGTATAAGTAAGTTGATGAGAAAATAAATATTAGACCTTTGATGGTAAAACTAAATATCTTGAATATATATTCCATGTATGATATATAATGGATCCCAATACCAATAACTATTTCCCTACATTGTATTAGTATCAATCGTAAAATAAGAGGACACAAGTCCCCAAATTATTCCTCTAGTTTGCTCAATTTATCTAGTCTCATAGGTGCAACTAGGATTAATATATTGGATTGAGAAATAGTTGGTGGTAGAAGGAAGGAAACCCTTATCACTATATAAAAAGGATTTAATCTAATGTCCTAATTAAGATAATATTTAAGAATATTGTAAAAATCACTAGATGTCGAGTTGGTCCTCAATGACTAATAATATTCCTATTACAATTACATAGGATAATTAGAATTTATAGAGGGAGAAAAAGACCTATGGCTGTACCTATTACCTTGTTATCTTACTTTTTCCCTAACAAACCTCCACCTATTGATGAATATATGTTTAAGTTCATTATATATATTATCAACATTGTTGGATTTATTTGTAATTTACCCATGAACCCATAAAGGTATCTCCCAAGATTCACACTAGGTGTGGGGTGTATCACTGAAGAACATGTAACCTCATACAAAATTAATTTGAAGATTTTAAATGTTGAACATGAGGATTTTATATGTAGGTTTTGTTTTCACTCTAATGGACATGGTATATTATTGGTTATTAAACTTGATTGAATACTCTATCATAATATTGGACCAATTTAATAACACATTCCTCTCTCAATTTGGGTAAGGCATTGATCCAATTATGTAATACCATCAGTTCACCTAAATTGAGATTGAACCTAATGAACCCTTAATAATTTTCAATACTAGGTTTTAGAATATGTATAGCTTAATAGCTATTCTACATAGACCATATGCCCTATTATCCCTTGAAATGTACAAGAATGCACTATATCCTTAGAATATCATGCTCATGCAGATAAATCCTTTATTATTATACTTACATGTAGCTTATGTCGAGGCCATCAAAAAGGAAATAATATTCAATCCTCAAGGTCTATTTGAACTATCCATCCCAAATTTTATTTCAAATATTCCTATTTTGAACTCCCTATTTTCCACTAACTATAATATACCCATGCCTCAAATTGTGCAAGTGACAAACCAAATTACTTTGAGACATGATAATCATAATTAGCCCCTAGTTTCCTTATCCTAATAAATAATGAATTAACACCTCAATATCATGATAAAATGTGGGTACCTACTATGAAAAATATCCAAATTGTGCCCTAGGAATCTTCCAAAAACATGTCAGACACTATATAGTGTAGGGTACATAATTTAATAATGACTTACTTGGCCTCTAGAGATAGGTTTGACATAGTGGTGGTGATAATTCAAATAATAACTTAACTTACCATACGTAAAATCATCCCCATAACTACTCTAATAACAAACTATATCCCTCACCTAATAATCTCCCTAAGATGAAAATCTACAAGTTTACTATACCTAGATAGTGTCATGTGCACAATATGACCCAATATGGCAAGATCAATTGAATTAAATTTTATAGTGTATTTAATATCTTATATAAACATTTGGAAGAGTATGATGTAGTAAAAAACCACCCCAAGGCTACCAATCAGGCTAAGACCTCTAATGCTCCAAGATCACCAAGCATTACCATGGTAATAAAGATATTAAACATCCCCAATCATAAATATAATGAACCAAAATATGCCATAAATGCGGTTCAATATTTCCAAAAATTCTAAATGAGTAACTACACTCTCAAGAACTAGACATAGAAACAATCCCTTACTAGGTCAACCCCTCCTAACAACAATTCCTCTCCTCATAATCCAAGGGTAAGGAAGGACCCTATACCCCTAAAAACAAATAATAATAAGTCAAAAAAATATGCATATCCTACCAATAACAATAATATGAACAACATAATGGAGGACATGAAGAATATCAAGGCAAACATCACTTTACATGAGCTTTCCTAGATCATTAAGAAAAAAGATCTCCTAAAGTCCCTAATAGATAAACTAGTTAAGTGAAAACCCAAACTTTTGCACACTAACATAATGATACACAATAATGAGGTTTAGGTCCCACATTTCTTCCTTATGATTAATCTTTTGGGGAAGAATATTTATAATTTTATAATTTACTTAGGAGCCTTTGCAAATCTCATGATTACTATAATTTGTCAAAAGATGGGACTAACACTTATTAAGTCAAACAAAATAATGATCTAGTTGGATAAGTATGAACTTAAGGTAGTGGTAAATCTCTTGAATTTCCATATATAATTATAACTTGAACCTAGGGTCCAATAATTTATGGATACTTATGGGATGTTACTTAGTAGATATTTTTATAAAACCTTGAATGGATACATGACTACATATTTCTCCCATATATTGTTGACTTGGAGAGGTGTACCCAATTAGATCTATGTTTATAGAGAACCTATAATGACACACATTATCACAAAATAAAACACAATAAATGAAAGTGTGAACTTATTATTCCTCAGATATAGGTGTTTATACTTTGTCTAAAAAATGTACTATAAACCAAGTTGATAAAGACCCTAAATTTAGAAGCCTATAGCCCTTTTATTTTAATGGGGCCTATTTTAAACAATGCTCTAGAGATGGAATTATTATCATAGATACATTATGGAAATTACACCTTGCTTCCTATAGGATCTAGTTCACTTGCACCAACAACCCAGTAGAATATGAATCCCTGATCTAAGTACTATCATTTGCATTGAAGTATATGGTCAAAGAGTCGATAGTGTTTTTATATTATGAAATGGTAGTGAACCAAGACAAGATCAAGATCCAATATAAGTTGTCTTATTTAAGGAATTAAAAACATAAAGCATGGGTTTTGATATAAATGTTTAATGCTTTTAATGTCAACCCCATTCCTAAAGAATGAAATTAGGTGGTTGATTCATTTCCATCTACCAGTGTAAACCTGATATTCTTATATGATTCAAGGATTAAAATGTTTTAGTTGATTTCATCCCATGTCCCTCAATACCAAACAATGTGAAGGACTTTTAGGTCTTTGAAGATGACCAAGACATTTTATATTTAATTAATAAATTGAGGGTATTTGAAACCTAATTTATGGATAAGATGAAAAGAGATGAACCTAAAAATGAATAATGTGGCCATTTCTATGTTATTATAAAGTAAAACCAAGTTACAAAATGGATGATCTCCCTTAAGAGAGTGTTTTACCTTGACAATCCCACATATAAACCTGAGATGTTAATACCTTTATATCAAAATTATAGAATAATTAATCAAGGATCATCAAAATAGACCTATAATTTTCATATTGGTTTAAATTTCACTCTTATTGAAGTTGAATGGCTCATAAAATTGCTAGTACAGTATCGAGGCATTATTGTTTGGGCCAATGAAAACCTTGAGGTATTCAACCCAAAGATAATAACCCACACTATCCTACTCAAGCATAACCAAAATCCCCTTATATAGAGGTAGTGACTTGTGAACTTGATAATGGAATAACTTATTCATAAAGAGGTCCATAAACTCCTCTCATCATATATCATCTTTGCAATTCACCACTCTACTTGAGTATCTAACTTAGTGATAGTTTGTACAAATAATGGAGAAATCCAAATGTGTGTGGATTTCAAATATCAGAATTGACCTTCCATCAAAGATAAATATCCATTACCTTCCTTGGATGAGGTAATATAGATGTTAAGTGGATCCTAGATTATGTCCTTACTAAATATATTCTCATGATATAATAAGGTTTTGATAAACCTAGAAGACCAATCCAAGACTACATTTACAACCAATTGGGGCACCTTCACTTAAAAATAAATGCCATTTGGCCTTATTAATACAAGATATACCTTTTAAAGAGATATAGACTTTTTTTTTGAAGGTATAATAGGTAAATGCATTATTATTTAGATGGATGAATTGACTATTTTTTCAAAACATAGGTATAATCATATTTTCCATCTTTAAAAGATATTTGAAAGGTGTAAAAGGTATGGTATCTATCTTAACCCAAATAAAATTTCATTTATTATTTTTAGAGGTAATATTATAAGTCACATAATCATGAATTAATGTATTTTTATCAACCCTAAGCATGCTAATGTCATTTCCAAGATACCTTTGCCTAATAGTAAAAATGAATTAAAGTCATTCTTTGGTAAGATTAACTTTGTATGTAAATTCATATCTAATTTTATTAAAATTGTTAAACCTTTGAATGCAAGGTTGAAATAAGAAGAAAAGTTGGAGTGGACTCCTATATCTAAGTAAACATTAAAATAAATCAAGGAATTCATCATGAAGGCGTTGATATTAATCAACTTAAACTACATGAAGGACTTATACTTTTATTCCTTCACATTGAACCACACCATAGATGCAATTCTCACCTAAAATATAGAAAAACATGAGCACCCAATTATTTCAATAAGCACACAATTTAAATATGTGGATTTAAATTTTTCCACATTAGACAAGCATGCCTATGCATTGGTAAAAGATGTGAATAAATTAAAACACTACATTCTTTGAAATAAGGTGCATGCCATTGTCTTATACCCAGTTGTGAAGCTAATGCTAGGTCAAAATTATTTAGGGTAATATAGAGGTCAATGTATGTCCAAGATAAAATATTATGATCTTTAATTAAAACATGGCAAGCTAGTCTGAGGCTAAGTTATTACTTATTTCATCACTAAAATTGACCTAATGATCATCATGGTGCATTTAAACTAGTTAAGAATGGTTCAACAAGAATGGTATGACCCAATTTTCCACTACCTACTCTATGGAACTCCTCCTCCAAGACTCAATTAGATGAAAAAATAAATCTCAAGATGAAGGCAACCCCCTACATTTTAAAGAAGGGATTGATTGATAGAAATAAATATAAAGGTGTCTATCTTAGATGTATATCTAAGAATAAACTAAGTAAATCATTATTAGCTTCCATGAGAATTTGGGTAGTAGCCATCCTTTAGGGAATATAAATAAACAAAAAACTATATGATATGGGTATTATTGGTCTACTATATTCAAATATGTCTATGCGCATTCATGTCATCAGTGTTAGACATTCATTAAGAAATAAGTTCACACTGTAATGTCTTTGTAACCTATCATATAGAAGAATAATTTTACTCAATGGGGACTTAAATTCATTAGATTAATAAAATAAAACTCATCACTTGGCCATAAATTCATACTTATAGCCACTAATTATTTCATAATATAGATAGAGGTGATGGAGACCAAGAAAAACACAACCAAGGAAGCCATCAAGTTCCTTAAGGAAAACTTAACATGATTTGGCACCCTAGGATCTCTAGTCTATGATAATGGGTCTACATGTCAATAAACCTAACTCATTGAATGGTATTATGAGAATGGGATTACCTTAAGGTTTTCATCAAACTAATACCTAAAATATAATGGTTTATTTGATTAACTAATAATAACTCTATTGATGCCATCATTAAGTATGTAGAAAATAAACCTAGAGATTGGATTTCATTATTAAAATATGATCTTTGGGATGACCACACTATATATAATAAAATCCCTCAAAATCACTCATTTTTTACTAGTATATGAGTTGGATCCTATATTCCCAATGAACCTTAAGTTTCCAACTTAAAATTGTATTCATGAGTACATGGAAGATACTATAAAGACAAACTTAAGGCTACTATATATTGTCCAATTAGAGGATGCATAAAAAGAGGCTCTAATGAAATTCAATAGACATCAATAAACAATCAAAAGATGGTTTGATAAGAGGGAAAATATCATGTCCTTTCATGTATTAGAATTAGACTTGTTATGAGACAAATCACATGAGAAGAAGGGGAATCACTCCAAACTTGACCCACTCTAGATTGTTCCATACCATATTTATAAGTTGCTAAGGTAGAATGTATTTTTATTGAAAGGCCTTGAAGGGAATGAACTCTAACTATTTGTGAACAAATAGTTCTTGAAGCATTACTTATTGATTGTCCTTTCTAATGTAATTTTATAATATCCCATGGGGTGAAGTTTGGTGATGTAAATATTATATTAAAGTTATCTATATTGTTTTAGTTGTGTATTTGATTTTGTTTTGTCATGATTTTGATTTATTACTCCTAATTTACATTATTTTGGCATGAATTTATTTGATTTGAGGTTTCATTTTATTTTCACCTTGTTTTCCCTTGTTAACCTTATGTTAGTTATGCCTTGTTCCCATGATTCAAATTGAGAAGAAACTAAGCTAGTTTCAATAAGGCAAAGTCCAATCTAAATTTTGGTCCCCATGCTCCTGAGTTTGATCACCTCAAAGTTGACAAGGCACTAAAAATACAGTCATAAAATTAGGATGCACAAGGTGATCCACTATTATTGAACAATGTGATAATAAAATTAACTTATCTTAAGACACTAAAAGTATTAGGAGTAATTGATTCATAACTGAGCAAGTGAATTGAGAAAATCCCTATTTTTGATAAATGTCATCACAACACTGAAAATAACATATCAATCAGATCAAAACCATTAATAAATAAAATGAACTTAATGGTGAAAAGGTTTCATTGAACCATTACTACAACTTGGATATATTGGTCCCCAAACCTTCTATATTAAGAAAAATAAACATCAAAATGAAAAGAAACTCTAAATATCATGAAAATGCAACTTTATTCCTAATAAAGGGTGATCTGGGAAACCTCCATTATAGGCTTTCCTACCTAGATGGAAATGGATCAAGGAATTAAGTATGGCTAGAGGAATCTCTAGTAGAGCTCTAAATTCTTGGATGGAAATAATTCAATTTTTAATCCTTGTTTTAATTATCCAAAATTTTATAAAAAAAATTCCTTTTAGGAAACTCTAGTACCTAAGATATGTCTAAGTTTTCCTAGTGAATTCAAAATAACTACATAATCACTCTTTGCAAAAAATGATCCTTTTAAGGAATTAGGCATAATATGTCATTTGTTGGATTATAATTGATAACTCATTTTTCTTCTAAGTTAATCTAAATGGAGCCTTAGTTTTTTATCTCATAGTTCAGTAATAGACACCTGTAGTCTAGATTCTAAACACTAAGGCAGCGAATTTCCCATAGTGGTCACCATTTATTGTGCCCAAAATGCCCAATTTATATATTTTCAAATGAGGACCCTTTTTTATCTTAAAAATTTCATGTTCCAATCTTATTTCTAAACAAGTCAACCCAAGTCTAATCTAGAATTCATCATCTTAAGTTTGAGTTATTTGTTTATAATGAAGTCTTGATAGGATTCTAAGTTGATTGAATGTTCCCATAAGTATTATATTAAATTTATTGATACCTAAGTATAAGGGATGAAATTTAAATGTTTATTTAAAATATTTTATTCATATATCTATCTTTTAATACAATTATGTTCATTGAATTCAAATTTTGGCTTTATAGACTAACTAAGCTATCATATTTTTTGTGCAAGGTTGATTATTCTTTACAAGAGAGTTATAACCCAAAATAACACTTTAGCCAATGTTACATTGTCTAGCTCAAAAATATTCCCTTGTAATATGTATTATTTATCATACTTAGTCATTTTACTAAAAATGTCCTCACCTAGACCACACTGCACGCCTCTCTTGCACCTATAGTAACTATCAAATATAATAGCATTAATGAATTAAAATTTAAATGTATAAGTCCTTATATTAAATTTTTAATGTCTAAGTACTTTATTTAAAATTCCAATGGTTAATTTTATGAGTTCTAAGATTGTTCCACATGTTTGCACCCAACTTCCCCATAAAGGATTTTTGAAGCAACTAATGAGTCCATAGAATATATCATTATATCCAAGTAATAACCCTATTTTACATTACTAATATTAATTATTTTAATGATGTGATGTGAAGTTTATTAATTATTTATATTATAAAGTATATAATCAATACTTATACCTTAGTTATCATGTGTGAGTCAATGTTACTTATTTTTACCACTATGTTATAACTCTTTGCATGGTTAACTATAATTTTTGCATGTAAAATTTATATAAAAACACTAGGATCAATTACTAAGGATTTTTTAAATAATTTAGACACTTGAAGATGAACTTGGTCTAGCTCTAGAGTCCACCAAACTAATTCTGGAGTCCATCAAGTTGGCTTTGAAGTATAATAGTCTAGTTTTGGAGTCAAATACGTGAGATTTAGAGTCACTCTAGCTAGGCATAGAGTTCATTGTAAGGAATTTTCATAGTCATACATTACTGGATACATCCTACATAGAGTGATCATGGACCTTCCAAGACATTCATGGTTCAATCTCATATTCATGAAGAAACCTACCAAAAATAGTTTTATGTTTATAGAAATAATATTTATAGTAATATTCTACAAAGTCCACCACTAAAAATGTTATGGGATTTTTATCATAATATTATATAAATTTGTAATGATAAATATGATGTAACCAATTGAATACTCTACATGTACCTATTCAAACAAATTCACCATTTCACCTTGAAATGTAGAATAGGGTTGTAACTTCTTTTTATTTTTTACAAATAAGCAATATATTAGTTGTAATATTGTTATATTATTATTATTTTTTGGATAGTAGTTCCATGAAATTTTTATTTAAAAAAATGTTTTCATATTATTTAGGGTGTTAAAATCTTAGCAAAAAATAAAACTGCAAAAGACATAAGTAAAATATAGATCTGTTTTTAGATTGTAATCATTTTCCCCAAAATTTAATGAATCTTTTTTTTTCCTTAAAGAATACATGTGAATTTAATCTTGTTAAAATGGAGAGAAAGGTCCCACTCACCCAAAGAGGTAGTATTATCTTGTGGTATTTTATGTTATTTTTATTTAATAGTTTCACAATCTTTACGTTAAGTGTGTGATTTGATTAATCTACAAGTTTTTTATGTGTGTTTATTTTTATTCTAAGTTAAATATTTTCAAATTCCAGTTTTACCTTTCTATTACTTATAATATCACTCTTTCAATTCAACAAATAAATTAGTGTGTGTTTTCCTTTATCATTAAGTATGTTCATTTCCAAACAATTTCCTTTATAATAAAAGCATGTTTATTTTTAAATTAAGTGTTTTTACTTCCATAGTTAGTGTCTAAATTATATATAAAAGTGTTTTCCTTCCAATTAATTATAGAGATTTCAATTCAAGAAAGTATAATGGATGCTTAGGATAAATGATCCACAACTCCCACAAAAATACAGTTGATAGTTATTATCTTTGATACCTTGTTGTTGATTAGTGTTAGACACTAGCCCTAGTTTTACATGACATAAACCAAGTTGGGTTGATCTAAATGAATATATTGATGACACTCATCATATTTGTCACCATTACTAGTAGTTTTATAGGTGTTAGTAGGGTGTAAATCTTTAAACTGATAATTTACTAAGAAAAACTTCTCATAACATCAAATAAATATATGAATAGATAAAAAGATTCAAAGGGAATATACATTAAAAATATCCCTCAATAGAGCATTGGTACTAGTAAAACACAATAATAAAGTGACCTAGAATAACTTATAGGAAAATAACTTGAGACTATTGAGGAAGAACCAATTCTAGCCTTACCTAAACTTTGGTATCATTCCCCACAAGTAGGTGAATCCTATCAAGTGAAGTAATTAAGGATAATACATACATATAGTTTTTAATCTCCATCAAAATCCTTCCAGACATTTTTAATAATTCAAAACCTCATAGGAGAATTATTTACAACTTTTTAAAAACTATGGAAGATAATCTAGGAAATAATTCACTAAATAGAGCTACATGAGGTAGAGCTCAACCACCAAGGATAACATTCACCTATCCTATTTTCCTAGATGAGGATGACAATGCAAAAATGACTAATATATATCCCCATCCATATTTACTAATTTTAGGGGATTATCTATAGAGGACCCTGAGAAGTTTTTGTTTAAATTTGAGGTTTTGTGTCAAACTTATTACTACAAAACTAATAATCACAAACTAAAATTATTCCATTGGGTTTAATACCAAATTAAATTCACACATGGGATGAAATGGAAAATGGATAATTAGATAAATATCAAGATTACTTTAGAATAAAGGATATAAAAGAATAATTCTTTTGCATTAAATCAAATGAAGATGAGAATATGGAAGACTATCTTGATCACTTTCTTTGCACATATGAGATGTAGATATGAGTTAGAGGAAGATTTAAGAAAAATAATTTCATTAAAAGGAATAAATGATGATAATAGGGAATATCTGAGATTAATGGGAAAATGAGACAAAATCAAACTTGGTATCAATGACATAAATAAATTATAGATAAATTATTCAAGAATAAGGGTGAGTATAAGGAAAATGAAAATAGGTAAGGGAACAATGATGTAGGATAACTCATGGAAGAAATTTCAAATATAAAACTAGAAATTTTGGTATAATTAAACATAATAATATATAGATTTCAATAAAAACATAATGCCACTACTAAACCACTAGTTATGTATTGTCCAAAATTTAGATTGAAACATGTTCTTAGAGATTACCCTCTTGACAAGACAAACATGTGTGGTATCAATGATACAAATTATCATGATACAAAAAAATGTGATATCCTACCTTCTTTATAAAAACCAATTTAAATAGGCTACCCAACAAACATAAGACCTCAAATTTATGAAAAGATAGGGAAATCAATTTTCCCATAATTAAAACAAGAATGAGTTGTTCCATGAGATCCTTTTAACCTATGGATGATGCCATGGGATGGAAAGGTACATCCACAAGAATAAGAAACTTCATCATGGAGCACAAAAAAGAGGGCACCATAGCCATGGATGCCTCAGCCTCACCAACATCCTTAAAAGCCCCATCCTAATCCTCAACCATGGGAAAATTAGTAATGGATTCCCCATCAAAATTTTAATCAATGGAGGAGATTAACATAGTAATAAGTATTGGAGGAGGGGTTGAGAAGTATATTGGATCAAATTTTGTGGTTGATGCAAAAAATGGAAAATCTTTTAGCAAAAATGACCCTTTCTATGGATCTCGTGGTTCTCTATTGGGGCAGGAGGTTGAGACAGAGAAAAACAAAGGCGACTTTAAAACCAAAAAATCCTCAGAGGAGTTGAAGGCAGGGTATTCAGAACAAAGGACATGGTCATCCCTGTTTGGCAAGAAACCCACTAGTAAATCCCCTTTCCCGCCGGTGACTACAAAATCATGTTGGGAGAAAGGTGAGCATGAAGTTTTTATTCCAGATCCTTTAATAGATTTATCTGTGTCCTCTATGGATTTCACCTTAGTAGGTAAATTTTTAGGAGAAAGACCAGATCTAGAATCTCTTACAAAAATGGTCAAAAGGAAATGGATCATTCATGGAGAGATTGTTATTGCACCTATGCTAAATGGTTTCTATTCTTTTACCTTCAACTACAAAGAAGACCTGAATATGGTTCTGTGTGGAGGACCATGGACGTTTGGAAAATGTTCTCTTACTATCAAAAAATGGGAGTTGAATATGGATTTCTCATACTCTTTTTTCTTATCAACTCCAATCTGGGTTAGACTTCCTGGACTCCCTTTAGAGTACTGGCATGAGGACATTTTTAAATGAATATCCAATTCTTTTAGGGAGCTTGTGGCTTTGGACAAGGCTACGGCTACCAGAACCAAACTTCAAACTGCCAGGATGTATGTTAAAGTGGCAGATTTAAATAAGCTCCCAGAAAAAGTGGATCTAATTTCCAAGCTTGGTAAAAAATCTCAAGGATTTTTTTTTTAAGATTTACCCAACTCTTGCTATGCTTGTAAGAAACAGGGGCATTGGGTAAAAAATTGTCCATATAGAAGCAAAATTCATTTTAATAATGTTTTGGATGGGAAAAAGTCCATGGTCCAGCTAAAGAAAGTTTGGAAACCAAAAGAGGATCAGGGACAAGAACAAAAGGATAATGAAGAAACTAAGGATCTAAATGTTGAGGAGGGTAAAGAGTTGTCTTCTGAAGATCCTAAAGACCCATTTCTTGAGGCAGATACTGAGATCTCTTTTGAGAAAGAAAATTATGAGACAGAAGGGAAGGGATGGCAATCAGAAACCACATTACCTACACAAAGCAAAGAAGATTTGACAGATTTATCAAAGAAAATCATTCTATACCAAAGGGTAGAGGATCGATGGAGAGAGGCAGAAGGCAAAGTAGTGCTTGAGGAAGGAGAAATCTCGGCTGAAACTGGAAATAAATTAGAGGAGAGAGTTCCTCTTCTTTCTCAGCCAATGGAGATTCAGGTTGATAATGAATTGCCTTTGGAAGAGCTTCCTGTGAACGTTAAAGGAGAAAATTTAAAGCATTTTCCTAACCAAAGGAAAAGGGCTGAAAAGAAGACAAATACTAAGGGAATAGAAACCAGAAGCAGCAAAAAAGACCAGCAAATGAAGGAAAAAAACCTTGCTGCTATTCTGGATAAATCTGGAAAAAGAGAAGAGCAGATTTCAAAAGTGAAAGCGGATGTTGGCTGTCCAGACAAACCCGGAAGAAAACCCATAAGGAAAATTAGAGAGCTAGAAAGCAAGCAGAATATAGCTAATGGAAGGCAGGCAACAATTCTGGATTTTACCCCTAAAAAATAGTTATTAAAGTATTATTTGGAAATTAGAGGGCTGAATGTAATCTGAATTTTGAGGTAGTCCTTGTATAACCTTAGGTTGTTGCTACTTTTTAGTAGGTTTCAGGAATGCTTCTCCTGGTGCATGTTAATGCTTTATCTTTCTTGCTTCTGTAATAGGGTTTTGGGGCCCCTTCAAAACCTATTTTTACCTTAATCTAAAACATAGTAATAAGTATTTATTACTTCTCTTAATACTCAAACACCATAAATAAAACAAGTGTCTCAGCCACAATTACCTACCCAACCAATAGCAAACCCAAAAGATATATAATAAGGTCATGTCTATAGTACTAAACATGAATAAACCATAGGTTTTAGTAATATTTATTTTAATAATATACAACTAAGGTTAGTTAAGACATTTAAAAATCCTCCAATCACCATCACAGAGATCCCAAATGATAAATAAGACCTTCCTATAGAACTAATCAAAGAGGATCCTGGTGAAATAAAAGAGAATATTCAAGAAAATATTGGTAATTTCTCCTATCAAAGCCAAATACCAACCCCTATAATTTGAAACTTTCTAGAATCCTATCAATAGCTTTTGCAAGGTAGTTTAAGTTATGCATTTCGGCCTAAAAGAGTTAAGTCTTGGTCATTTAATGATTAAATTGAAGTCAAAAGGTCATTAAATTATCCAAAATTCCTTTACTTATATTCAAATACATGTTTTATATTATTACTAAAAGTTTCATACAAAGAAAAGGTGAATTCATAAAAAATTTAAGCTAAAAAGGGCCATTTTCTAGTTCACACGTGCTAGTTTTTTTGCCCAAAAGTGTCTAAAATGGACTAAATTTGTTTTATCATGTTAAAATTCTTGTTTAATTATATTTCATGCATTTAAGTGGTATTGGAGACTTGAGGTGACAATAAAAATTAGAGAAAGGCCATTTTCATGCATCTTTACAAGGCAAAGTATAGACTTTTACAAAATTTTGTATAGCTAAAGTTTGAATCAAGAGAAATAAGGAATGAAATATGTTCATTAAGAATTTTAGGGAATTTTAAGGTAAAACAAGATCAAAACCATTTCATATTCTCCACCTTGGTAGTTTGCACATAATGATAGGCCTTTAGTTTTGTAGTAGGTGTGGTTTAGAGAGAGAAGACCTAGGTCTAAATTTTTGGTAAAAAAAGTAGACTCATAGGGATTATTGATGGATTAAGTGGTTATAAAATTGTTATATTCTACCTCATGAATACTCAATTTGAAGTCAAGATTATTTATGCAGTCTTTCATTCATGAAGGCAACTAGTTTTCTTCAATTTCTCCTCACCAGGGCATCATTTCAAAAAAATTCAAGTTTTCAGAGATTATTTGGAACCTAATCCACATTCCCATGTCATCATTTAGTAATTTTACAAAAAAATTATTCTCAAAAAAATTTCACAAAGAAAATTAGTGCAATATGTAGTTTTACATGCTTCTAAAAGAGCTTGTATGATTCAAGAGATAATGATTATCAAGTTTTCTTCTTTTCTTGTTTGAAGAGGACTCCACCATGTTCATATGTTTTATATTAAAATTTATAAAGGTTTAATATTCAATAATACCATTCATATGCTCTCAAATAATCTCAAAATTTATATTTAGCAAACTTTAAGGAAAATTAACATATTTTAAGGTTTTTGCAAAAACCTATGTATCATTTTCAGCCTATTATCCTTGTCCAAATGTATCCAAGTTGATATGGTTTGAGTATGATACGTTAATTTTTTCATATAAATATTCATGTTGGTCTTAACATGGTCCTTTATCACTATCACAACACTATCTTTTCACCATCGTTTGTGCTTCTTTCACCCTCCATTTATGTGTTTCCATCATATTTTATCACCTCACCACCCTTTCACACATTTAAATTCCATAAAATCATTATCATAAGAGGAAAAGAGGATATAAATCATCATTATAATGAAAAAGAGGATATACAGACTATAAAGCATCAAGCTACAACCAAGGGGATGATACATATAATAGTACACCATAGCCAAGGGTTGGTCATGAAGGTACAATGAAGAGAAAGGTGAGAGAGACATTCTTGAAGGCATATACAAATTAATAAACCCATTATAATAAGTAATTAAGGATATAAATCATCATAGGTGTGAATAAGGAGAATATAAAAGGCCAAGTGACCCTACCTACAGTCCTAATAAGACAACATACAACCAATACACCTATAATTAAGCCTTGTCTCAAGAGAAGGTTGTATTAATAAAATTAAAGGTAAGTTTGACACATGAAATATATTTAACTAATATTTAAAAGTTGAGGACCAATGAGGATAGGTTAACCATGATTATTTTGCGACCTTCCCAAGGTCCAAAACCCCTACACAATCTATACAAAAGGATAATCACTAAGCATAGGCTTCTTCAAGTTGGTGAAAGTTTGAGAAAAAATTAGTCTTCATGATGGAGTTCTATTTCTCAAATGAAGTTTTTTTATGGGAATGATGATGAATGAGGTAAAAATACCAAGTGATATGTCACTTCAAACATTTACACCTATAGTCAACTCAAGGTAAGCTACAACCATGGTGGTAAAAGATGATATCAAGATGCAACCCTAGGTCAAGGAATCAAGTGAAGGGATAATTTGAAATTTTTAGAGAATTTTAATAAGAATTATATCATGATATTGGGCTTTTATTTTTGTTAGTTAATGATCAAAAAATTTCAAATAATAACCCTATATATAAACATAAGTACAGTTAAGCTTATAAGATAGGCATATTTTCAAATAATGAGTTTTAAGAACAGTGGTAAATGATAATAACTTCATTTTCATGGGAAGTTGTTAATGAATTAATTATTAATAAAAGGTATAAATTATGTATAGGTAATTTTTTTAACATGATACATAGTCAAATTCAAGCTTTAGAGGTGAACCTATAACAAATTAAGGACTACCTATAGTTAGTAAGATAGACATTACTATGGAAGAATCTTCAAGGTGTAAGACCTTAAAAGAGGTTATTGTGACAATAGGGGTCAATTAATCAAGTTAATTTATTTAAGGAAATATTTAATTTTTTTAAAACTCTCTAATCATCCAAAGGTCTTTCATTATCTGTACACTCACCTGTAGGCCACAAGCATATAGTCATTTTAAGAGTGACAAAGGAATTATTTTCTCAAACTAGAATAATAACTATGCGAGTGATAGTGTTTTAGGGTGATGTTATCAAATTTAAGATAAAAAAAAATTAATGGCTAAAAATCATTATATCTCTAATTTTCATGTAAACATTTACACCTATAACCATTCTCAAGGGTAGTCAAACCTCCAAGTTGCAGGGGTCAACAAGCACACTGGCCAAATGGATAGTGATGAGAAAATGGAAGATTCATGTGGGTGATGAGGAATGAAATGTATCAAGACTTTTAGTAAGTCTTGAATACAAATCTACACTTAGGCAACATCTCTTCCAAAAACTAACATATAGTCATACAAAGGGTTGTTAGTATGTAGTCATCCCTTTAATCTCTTGAAAGATGAAGGCAGATTGATCTTAGGTGAAGTATTCATGGTGTGAAATATTATTATAAACATGGTTATGTTGGAATATATCAAAGGATAAAATTATATACTATATGACACATTGGTGACAATAAATCACCTTATAAAAGTACACCTACAACTATACCAAACATAGTCATATATCCAAGTTGGCAAGTAGTATGTAAACATAGTGATTTAAGGTGATTTCATGATTAAAATACATACTCAAAAGGATAAATAATGTTTTTATATTATAAATAATCATAAAAATAACTTAAATTACATCATATACTTCCAAAATTCAAACCTTAAAATAGACCTATAGCCACATAAGGGTATGCTACCTTCAAGTTGGCAAGAGAAGATAAGAATATAGTGGTATATGGTTGTTTCCTTTATCATGAAAAATGGTTTCATGGGTAATCAATGATGGAATTGGATCATGGATAACTAATTATTGTTTCCAAACACATGATGATAGTCAAACACCTTACCAATGCTTAGCTATAGCTGTACAATGTTTGGTTCTTCTCATACAATCATATATAAATAAAAAGGAAAACTCAAGGCTTTTTATGAAAATAAAGAATGTATGATGACATTATGTTCAAAAAAATGAAAATTTATCATCATAAATTCTCTTTTAAAGTACTAGGGCACTACCAACTTAGTAAAGAAGGTGACAGTAGAGGTGGTTATATAGAAGGTGAATGTGTGAGGCCTAAAGACCCTGATTGAGGTTAAAACATGCTAAAAGAAGGGTGAGATATGTTTTTAGATAGTTTTAAAGGAATATTAATCACTAATTAGTGTGAATTTGTTCTTATAATCTTCCACTTTATAATGAAGTAACCCCCATATACATCACCATAGTCAAGTGCATGCCTAGTCAATGCATAAGAGATAATTTGAGAGAGATTAGTTCCTCTTAGGCACATAAAGGTAGAATAAATACTTTAAAATTGGTGAAAATCATCATAATTAATTGATTAATATTTAACATAGTTATCAAGACCATTTCAAAAGTGGAATTTCCCACTATTTTGACATAATCCCTTACTTGTCTTAAAATAGTCAGGTGGAGATAAAGGAAGTTATTATGGGTTTCAAGGTTTAAAATAGGTTTCTACGATCATTAAAGTGTTTTTAAAACATTAATATATTTTATTAAATCTTCATACTTATTTTTATATGTGATAAAACTCCCTAATCTAAACAAGCCATGCCCAAGTATAGTAAAACAAACAAACATGCCTATGGCTCTTTGGATACTTTAATTTTTTTATGACTTGTTAGAGATATATGCCATTATAATTAGAGGTTTATAATAAATTTAAAATTTAATATAATTTTTATAATATATATAAATATGGGAAGATATGAAAAATTAAATATATAGTGTCATGCATGCCATGTATGCAAGAAACCCCATAGGCAGTCCTAGAAGCACCAAGGAAAAATGAATCTTGGGAAGCAAAGAGAATTAATTGGGATGGTAAATAAAATTTAATTATTGTTTATTTATCCCATAAATCATTTTATAGGTAATAAAAACTCAAAACTTAGTTTTAGGCTAAAACTCAATTTTAGGCCTAGAGAGCCTATAGCACTAAAAGACATCTTCAAGCCCTATAAAGTAAGATAAAACATTTATATTGATATAAATACATGGAAAATATCCAATTATTATTATTTAAAGTAGATAGAATCATTGGAGGTGTCAATTTTAGTCTAAGGAGGAAATTTAAATTCTACAATTTTAGACACTTATTCAAGCCACCTGATCAAGTGCTCATATCTTTCCCCACATGAAGAGTTTGGAAAAATGATATTAGAATTGTTTGAAGACCCATATTAAACTATAATTAATAAAAAATTTAGGTTGGTTTATGGGATGTGATTTATGAACAATTGCTAAGAGCGTAAGCATATCCATAATATTGCAAACCCTACAGGCAAATTTATTTACGCAGGTATCTTTTCATACCTTTTACATGGGAAAAAAATATTATTAGGGAATTTTAGGTGGTATGAATAATATATATTAATTTAAATAAGTTTGGGTTTCTTATATTTTACCTTATGAACCATTGTTAAGAAGGTTCATCTCCAAAACCCTCCCAAACCCTCATAATGACCAGTTTTGAGAAAAAGTTGATTTTATTTCCATAAAAACCTCATGGATAAAAATAAAGCCCCTTAAAATTTTAATTAAACTCATATAGGATCCAATAAGTTCTAATTTTTTATTTGGAATTATATGGATCAGGGCAGAATTAGTTTATTGATCGAAAAAATGATAAAAGATGAGGTACAAGGTAGTTTACATGAAATCCAATACATGAAGGTTGAATCCTAAGACTTTTTATTTATCCTAAAATAATTATTTGGTAAAAAATATTCCTATAATTTCCCTTACCATCTCATTCAAAATAGCCACTCTATAGGAAAATGAGGTAGAATTGACCTAGTTAACCATGATGACTAAGTTACAAGAGTTTTTTTAGCAAGAACACCTATCTCATGGTGTGAGGAGTTGTTACATGTATAATACTCATTTTATTTGAAATTTTAATGGTTTAATTGTAGGTTATAATGTATTTTATGTGAAATAAGTAGGATACTAGGTGTAATGGGCCTAGTAGGCCTATTTGATCAAGTAATCAAAGAGGAAATAAGCATTGAATGAATATCAATGAGTTTACATGGAGTTTACATGACACTTATCTATTTTTCAAGTGGATATATAATGAAATTTCTATAATTCAAGTCCCACTTCATGAAATTAAAATGGTTAGTGGAGTTTAGCTTATATTAAGGACCAATCACTTTAGTTGACTAGTTAACTAGCATCATGCATTCTTCTTGGTTTTCATGCAAAGGAAGGACATTAAGATAGTTTTAACTCACTTAATGTGGAGTTATCCAAAAAATTATTCTGTATCATTCATACAAATGGATTTTTTCAATTCAAATATGTGCCCACATTTCCTTTCCAACACAAAAGAGAAGATCATGCAAAGACTTTCAACATGTAGACACTTCTTGAAGACTACTTTTTATAATTGTAAAAGGATATTGACTTAAGTTAAAGTATAATTGAATTATCATTATTACCTCTATTCCACATGGGCTATATCTTATATATATATATATATATATATATATATCTTTGAAGCCATTTTCTAGATCCCTTAGGCTAGTATAAAGAGACTATACATAAATTGTAACTTGTATTAAAAATTAATGAAGAGAGTTTGTTCATAGATAAATTTATGGTTGTATTATGTAATTTTGATTTTTTATTTACATATAATTGTGAAATATATCTCATTTTTTCATGTCCTTTACTCACCTACCATTGTTATTTCATCATTTATAGGTCACTTGAAGAGTTAAGAACATAAATTGTGTTAAATATTATTAGTATGCAGTGTCTTTAGAGACCTTCATTCATACACATTCAATCTAAAAACCTTATTTTAAACCATAATTTGAAAAACTAATGGTTAAGACTGATTTGATAAATTTTTGTTGAAAAAATGATCTTGATCCATATGTGTTCCTAAGTTTCAAAATTTACAGATGATCAATAAATATTCAGGTGCATCACCATCATATAATAGATTTCCATTTTATTTATTCATTACTCTTTTCATCCCAACATCAAATATTTTTAGTAATTGATCCTAAATTCATATATTCAGAGGATCTATCCTCATAACTAGAGGTTTGATCTAGATAAAGGTATCCCACAACCTTAGATCATTATTATGTTAGTCCAAATATGAGTTAGATTTGAGTAGTCTAATTTCAACTGGGTGTTATTTGGGTTGCTAAAAATTCTAGCATGCCCAATGGGACTACTTATTCATATAAATTGAAGCATATATCTACATATCTAAGGAAAATAGTAAGTTTTAGGGTGTCATTTTCAGATTTAGATACATTTCATGCCACCAATAATGATTACAAAATCCTCTACAAAAGGGAAAGATACATATTTCACTGAGTTATCTTTCTAATCATCAAATAAAAAGAAATCTTCTTAATCAAATCCAAATCCTATACCACTTTCTTCTCCTATTTTTATTCAAACTCATCTTTTTTAGACAAATATTGTTCATCCAAACATTGTTTTAAATCCCATGCCTCCTAAGGTTATTCCCAAAAGACAAGCCTTTGTGCCTTTCAATGGGGGTATCCCCCTAAACATCAATCAATAGGATGATATTCCATCTTCTACCCTGAAGTCTCTTCCTTATTTTATAGTAGAAAATCTAGTTACTCCTATAGAACATATTGTAGATATAAATAACATCTGTTTAGTGCACCATGTGACTTAGGAACATGTAGTAATGAGGTTGTTAAAAACATCATTCCAAGGTAAATTAATTCAATGGTATATAAGATTGACACATGCATCAATCAATAATTGGGATGAATTTGGAGAGATCATGTGCAAGATATTTGAGGACAAAAGTGATCATATTTCACTAGTGGAGTAGATTACAACAATAAGAGGTTTCCTCATAAATTCATGGTGGATTTTGATTATAAATTTCAATAAACTTAGAATAGAATTATTTTAGTGATCAAGACTACTCCCAACAATGCATTTTTTTACTATTTGAAAGCTCTTAATTTAGATGTGGATGTGATGATCCAATCCATGGGAGGGAATATTTTACCAAAGGTTTATGAAGTTGTAATAAATGGTGAAAATTGATTAATACAAGTAAGTAAGATACCTTTAAGGCTACCTATGACTTTATTTCCAAAGATTCATCCTCCTTATCCTACTATTACCCTAGTTCTAGATTTAACAAATCTTTATCAAATAGGGGGTAATTAAATCGATAGATTAGGGAAGATAGATAGTCCTCTTAAATATAAAAATAACAAATTAGTTACAATGGAAAGGTATGAATCTCCAACTTCTAGGCCATACTAGAATCATAATCATAATTATTAGTACAATAGGCCACCCTATCAATCTAATTAATAAGGACAAGGGCATCATTTTCAATCAAGGAAATACAATCTTAATGCTCCAATAAATTCTATAGCTATAGTTCCAATTCAAAGTAACTATGCTTAGGAAGGTAAATGGAATATTTAGTGGGATCAAACAAATAACATGGAAATGGCTATAACTGGTGAGAGTTCTCAATAGTCTTATATGCAATATATTTTAGGGCCTCTTCCACATGATAGCCAGCCACATTCTCAAAATAAAGAAGCCTCTCTACCACATGGAGACATTCCTTCTTTCACTCAAGTAGAGGTGACTATTAAACAAGGAGAAGGTAGTATTAAACCACCTACTAAAACCATATTTTTTTAATTTTAGGAATTTGATAATTCATTTGAGCACATGGTTGTAAATCAAGGAAAAAATATGTCCAATATTGATAATTATATTACAACTCACACTAGATCCAAGAAAAGGGTAATTGGTGAAATTTCGGGTCCTAAAAAGGTAGATCCTCTTCCTTCTCAACCACCAAAAAATACCACCACTTAGGATGTGCCTCAAAAGACATCAAATCAACAAGTATAAGATCCAAAAGGGTAGAATTTGAAGGGTCCTTAATTTCAAAATTCACACAACATTTAGGAGGCACTTATACTCCTTATTATAGCCTAGGACAACCACTTATCCACTGATTATTATGGATCAAATTATGAATGCTTATGTGTCAATTTCTATGTGGGATACTCTATTGATTCTAGGTCTAAAAGACATTCTACAAGAGGAGCTTTCAAATCTCAATGTCTCAAATAGACAACCTAAAAAAGAAAGGGTCAGTGTTATTGTAATAAATTCAAATCAAGGTGTTGAGCCTTGAGATCCAAAGGTGACTAAGCCTTCTTTGTTTTATCTTTCAATTATCATAATATATTGTCTGGTTTATAATTATATGATTGACAATGGGTCTAGTACCTTTATCATGCCCAAGTCATTAGATGACAAACTAGGACTTCAGTATAAACACCATGAGAAAGGTGTCTTACGATTATATGGGTCTCCTAAAAATACTGTGGGTGTTTTTAGAGATCTTAAATTCATACTTTTTGCTTGTCCAAATATCACCATTACATAAGATGTGGTTGTTGTTTATTTCCTCCTTATTTTACACTATGCCTATCTAGAGGTCTCACTGCTAAGATAGGATGATACATTTCTTCAAATTTGTCATACATGGTTTTTAGAACTAGGTATGGAACAAAATTCACAATAATATCTAAGCCTATTTCCAAATTTCACCTATAACCTTATATGCCAAATATGTTGAATGTGAATTTTAGTATTTCAGAAGAAGATGAAAATACTAGTGATCAAGAACCTTCCAAGTCATTTGAAGTCATACTAGATATAATCTTTGATGAGTGGGTTTATAAAAATAATGTATATGACCCCTATAAAAGTATTGAAGAATAAATTTTTGGTGTCTAATATATGCATAAATAAGGTGCCTTATTGCCTAGTCTCACTATCTTAATGCCGTATCAAGGAATGTGAAATATATACTTTGATGGACCTAGATCAAAGAATGGAAGTGGGGATGGTGTAATGTTTATTTATCCTCAAAAATCAAATTCATTACTCTTATATTAGATTTTATCTTAGTTATACATCAAATACTATAGATTATGAAGATCTTATTCATGGCCTATAGTGGGATAGAAAGAGGGGTATGAAAATATTTTAGGTGAAAGGTGATAGTGAGTTGGTAGTGAAACAAGTTAGAGGTTTAAGTGTAGTAAATAATAATCTTATAAAGGACTAGAAACATATATTTTGGGACCTTATATAATAATTCTATGCATTTGATATTTTCTCCATTCCTATAAGAGCCAATTAGAATGTAGATAGACTTGTTATCATAAGAGCACAATATGACATTGTGGATCAGCTCAAGGATAGTAAAAATTAGACATAAATCAATGTTTTATGTAGGCCTTCAGTTCCAAATAGTGATGTAAGTTGGAAATTTTTTTACAGTGACAAATAAATATATTGCTTCTTATAGAATGAGGTAGACTTTTGCCCAAAACATCATGGTAAATTGTAACACCAATATGAATACCAGATTATGTAGTTAAGATTAAATAATATACCTAAAATTTTGGTGAATTTATAAATAATTTTTGATGAATATGATCAGATAAGAAAAGACAAGTTAAACATCTCTTCCAAGAAATAACATTATGAGCAAATTCCCATAGCTAAAGTTAAGCAACTCAAGTTAGGAAAAGTGAACACTAATACTGAGAGAGGATATTTCATATCATTGTGTAAAGAGTTAATGGATGTATTTTCTTGCGAGTATCATTATTTTAAAGTTTTTTATTTAGGTTAGCACATCATACAATTGAGCTTGAAGAGGATGCAAAATCAATAAGATATAAGTAAAGGCCAATTAACCCCAAGGTTGAAATCCTCATGAAAAAAGAACTTAAAACGTTGATTGAGTCAAATATAATATTTCCTATAAATCATTCAACATGGGTGTCAAACTTTTTACCTATGAGAAATAATAATGGAGAGATAAGGCTACGTGTATATTCTAGAGATCTAAATAAAGTGTCACTAAAAGATCATTATCTTCTTCCCTCCATGGATCAAATTTTATAGAGGGTATCAAGTTCATAGAGGTTATTTCTAGTAAATGGTTAATTAGGTTACAAATATATATTGGTGAAAGATCAATACCAATACAAAATACCTTTCACCACCAAATGGGGTACTTATGCATATAAAAAGATACCCTTTGGACTTTCCAATACTAGAGCTACTTTCTAAAGGGCAATGGATGTTGATTTTGATGGTATTTTGAGTGAAATGACTTTATTTTATCTTTATTAAATTATTATATTTTAAAAATATCCTAATGATCATATAACACACTTTAGATTGGTTTTTGATATATATAGACAATTCGGAGTTTCCTTGAATCCAAATAAGTGCATCTTTACAATGTATGACTAAAGAATTCTTGGACATGTTGTGTCAAGGATGATATTTCCATTGATCCAGAGAGAATAGAATAAATAATTTATATATCATTACCTAAACATAAGAAATTATTGTGGAGATTCTTAGGAAAGATCAATTTCATCATACGGCTCATTCTTGCTTTTGTATAATTGGTAAGGACACTGACTCAAATGCTTAAAGAACATCAAGAGTTCACTTGGAACAAAGAGTGTAAGAGAATATTTAAGGATATTAAAGAGACCATTATCCAATATCCTAATTTTCTCAATCTTTATTTTAGTAAGGATTTATTTATGTATTCTTTCTCTGCATGTAATACAATTTCAACCATGTTTATGTAATAGAATAGTAAAGGTCTAAAGAATCCCATTGCTTTTTTTAATCAAGATTTGGAGGGATATGAAGAGAGGTATTATTATTTTTTAAATAATTTTTTTTTTTATAATATATTTTTAAAAAATTAGACATTTGGTTTCTAATAATAATATTGTTCTAATGGTAGCTCATCCTAGTATGAAGGATTTTATCCTTAACAAAGACTTAAGTGAAAAGAGGGATGGATGGGTCACCAAGTGCATGGAATATGAAATTGAAGTGAAGCTAAAAAATATGGTCATAGGTATAGGATTATGATAACATATTGTAGTATATGTGAAACAATAAAAAGAGGTAATTTTGACAGTTCATGACACTCAACATGAAGCTAAAACTATCTCTACTTCCAATTGGACACAGGACATTGATAGATTCTTCCAATTAGGAGAGTGTCCTATGGGATTAAATGCATCAAAGAGTAGATAATTTAGGATGAAATCAATACCTTAAATTATTATTTATGGATTTATTTTCAAAAAGGACATTGGAGGTATGTTTTTAAGGTGTGTTGAAACTAGTCAAATTGACAAAAGTTTAGAGCAATTTCATGATAGTCCTTTAGGAGGCCAATTTGTAGCTAATAAGATATTAAAAAACCATTATATATGGTTATTTTTGGCCTAATTTTTTAAAGGATGCACATACATGTGTTATAAAATGTGCAAAGTGTGTAATGTTTACAGTAAAATAGAGACTAGTTGTTATGTCATTGAAGCTTATTCAGGTTGAGTAGCCCTTCATGTAATGGGGTTTAGAATTTATTCACATTAATCCAAAATAAATTTATATTAATAATTGGGTTTTGATATCCAAATATTATTTTACAAGGTGAGTGGAGGAGGTTCCACTAAGAGAGGCAAGTGAGAACTCAGTTCTTGAGTTCTATGATAGTTTAGTCACCCATTTTGGAGTCCCTTCAACTATCATATCAAATAATGTTGTGGAATTCAGTAGTGAAAAGTATGTGAATGGGATATTAGTCATGGTATTTATCTAAAATATTCATCAAATTACTATTCATAGGGTAATGGACTAGCAGAATCTACTAATAAGAACTTGATTAGGATCATCAAGAGAACAATGGAAGATAATCAAAGATCATGGCATAAAAATTTGAAGATTACGTTATGGATAGATAAAATCAATCCTAAAAATTCCTTTTATCATTAACCTTATCTTTTAGTTTATGTAAGAGAGGCAAGGCTAGTTATTTCATTGGAACTTCTAGTTTTTGAGCTTGCACATCAGCTAGAACTTATGGAAAATGATGCAATAGAAGTAAGACTGAATGAACTAAGATAATTAGAGTAAATAAGAGATGAGGTCATGTATATCATATGGTCAAACTAATAATAAGTCAATAAATCCTTTGATAAAATAAATTCATCAAATATATTTCATCAAGGAGACATAGTACTCAAATGGGAAGAAACATGTTAAACAAAATAAACACTCCAAATTTGATATCCTTTGGAGTTGCCTTTATGTTATCATTTATTTTAAGGAAAAAAAATGCTTTCCAATTATCCAAACTGAGTGGAGAGGAGATTCCTATTCCTATGAATGGTATGTTCCTCAAAAACTAATATTAGGAGAGTCATTCCTCTGTACATAGTCATAGTTTAATTCTTCTAAGTTCACAATTTACAAATGCTTTATTAGTTTTTTTACTTCAATGGTTAGTTTTTGTTTTTAGTTTGTGTCTATTTTTTTTTATGTCAGTGTCTACAAGTTTTCACTATTTTTGAGTATAGTCTAAGGTTTGATAAAGTCTAAATATTCTAAATTTTCTTGACCAATAGGCTATTCAACCCCTGTGAGTCTCCATAAATGTTGGTAATTTGGCCTTTCAAGGCCAAATACTAAACCCTATAATCTAAAACTTTACAAGATCATATCAATGGCCTCTATAAGGTGGTCAAAATTATGCATTTTGGCATAAAAGAGTTAAGTCTTGGTCATTTAATGATTAAATTGAATTTAAAAGTTCATTAAATTATCCAAAATGCCTTTAATTATATTTAAATACATTTATTACCTTACTTTTAAAAATTTCATACAAAGAAAAGGTGAATTCATACAAATTTTAAGCCAAAAGGGCCCTTTTCTAGCTCACATGTATTAATTTCATGGTATAAAAGCATAAAAAATTGATTAAATTTTTTTATAATGTAAAAATACTCATGGAATTATATTTTATGCATTTAATTAGTGATGGAGACTTGTGTTGACAATAAAAATCAATGAAAGGCCATTTTCATGCATCTTTACAAGGTAAAGTATGGACTTGCATAGAATTCTATATAATTGAAGTATGAATCAGGAGAATTAGGGCATGAAATATGTTCATGAATAATTTTAGGGCCTTTGGAGGCAAAATAGACTCAAAACCATTTCATATTCTCCACCTTGCTATTTTGTACATAGTGACTGGCCTTCAAGTTTGTAGCCAAAATAGTTTAGAGAGAGAAGATCCAAGTATAAATTTTTGGTCAAATAAAGTAGAATTAGAGGGATTCATAATAGATTAATTGGTTTTAAAAAATTTCTCTTCTCCCTCATGAATAATCCATTTGAATTCAAGATTAATTTTGTAGTCTTTAATCCATGAAGGCAATTAATTTTCTCCAATTTCTCCTCACCAGGGCATTATTTCAAGAAAATTCAAGTTTACAAAGATTATTTGGAACCTAATTCACCTTCCCATGGCCTCATTCAGTCATTTTCCACACCTTTTAAGATAAAAAAAAATCTCACAAAGATAACAAGTGCAATCTACAATTTTACAAGTTTCTAAAAGAGCTTGTACGGTTCAAGAGAGAGAAGAATTATCAAGTTTTATTATTTTCTTGTTTGAATTGGCCTTGAACATGTTCATATTTTTTTAAATAAAATTGCTCAAGGTTTCATAAGGTTTAATATTCAATAATACCATTTATACGATCTCAAAACATCTCAAAAGCCCTATTTAGTAAACTTTAAGGAAAATTAGCATATTTTAAGGTTTTTGCATTAACCTATGTTTTAGTTTTAGCATATTATCCTTGTCCAAATGAATACAAGTTTATTTGGTTTGAGTATGATATGTTAATGTTTGTATATAATTCTTCATGTTGGTTTTAACATGCTCCTTCATGCTTCTTTCCACCTCTATTTTGTTCATCCCCATATCATTGTCATAACACTATCTTTTCACTATGTTTTGTGCTTCTTTCACCCTCCATTCATGTGTTTCCATCATATTTTATTACCTAACCAATATTTCACCCATTTTCATTCCATGAAATCACTATAATAATAGGGAAAGAGGATATAAATCATCATGAGCATGAACAATAGGATATATAGACCTAAAAATCATCAAGCTATAGCCAAGGGGATGAGACCTGCAATAGTACACCACAGGCAAGGGTTGGTCAAGAAGGTACAATGAAGAGAAAGGTGAGAGACTCCTTATTAATGGTCTATGTAGATTAATAAATCCATTAACATAAGTATTTATTTATATAAATCATCATAGGTGTGATGAAGGAGAATATACAAGGCCAAGAGACCCTGCTTACAATCCCAAGAGGGCAACATACAACCAATACACCTATAATCAAACCTTTTTTCAATAAAAGGTTGTATTAAGAGCAGTAAAGGTAGGTTTTTCACATAAAGGATATTGAAATAATATTAAAAATTTTAGAACCAAGGAGGATAGGTTCACCATGATTTTTTGTGACCTTCCCAAGGTCAAAACCCCCTACATAGTCCATACAAAGGACAGTCCTTAAACACAAGCTTCTTCAAGTTGGTAAAAAGTTGATAAAAAATTAGTATTTATGATGGAGCATTATTTTCAAATGAATTTTTCTTAGGGTAATGATGATTAATGATTTCAAAATACCAAGTGAGATGGAACTTCAAACATTTACACCTATAGTCAACTCAAGGCAAGCTACAACCATGGAGGCAAAAGATGATATCAAGTTGATACCCTAGGTCAAAGAATAAAGTGAAGGGAGAATTTTAAATTTTTAGAAACATTAAATAATAATGAAATAATGGTAGTGGCCTTGGATATTTTTTAGTGAAAGACCAAACATTTTCAATTCATAACCCTATTCGTACAAGCACAAGTGTAGTCAAGCTAATAAGATAGGCATATCTACAAATGATGAGTTTCAAGCACAGTGGTAAATAACAAGAAATTAATGTATATTTGAGGTTATTAATGAATTAATGATGAATCAAAGGCATAAATTATGAAGAGGTAACTTTTTAAAAATTATATACAGGTGCATCTATGGCCAACTAAGGACTTCATATAGTCAGTAGGCTAGACAGTACTATGGAAAAATCTTTAAGGTTTAGGACCTTTAAAAAGGTTATTGTGACAATAGGGGTTAAGGAATAAAGTGAATGGATTTACATTATTTTTTTAAAACTGTATAAGCATCCTAAGGTCTGTCATTATCCGTAGACTCACCTATAGGCTATAAGCATATAGTCATGCTAAGAGTGACAAAGGATTTTTTTCTCAAACTAGAGTAGTAACTATGTGAGTGAAAGTGTTTTAGGGTGATGTTATAAAATTTATCATAAAAATAAACCCTTAAATGGGTTAATCTTAGTATAACTCTCATTTTGATGTAAACATTTACACCTACAACCATTCTTAAGGGCAGTCAAACCTCCAAGTTGCAAGGGTCAGCAAGCACACTATCCAAATGGATAGTCATGAAAAAATGGAAGATTCATGTGGGTGATGAGGTATGAAATGGAAAAAAAAATTAGGTCTTAAGCATACATATACACTCAAGAAACATCTCATCAAAAAACTAACCTATAGCCATAAAAAGGGCTATTAGTATAAAATCATCCCTTCAATCTCTTAAAAAATGAAGAAATATTGATCTTAGGTGAAGTCTTCATGGTATGGAATATTCTTAAAAACATGTTGATGTGAGAATAGATAAAAGGATAAAATTAGAGACTCTATGACACATTGGTGATAGTTAATCACCTTATAAAAATACACCTATACCTATACCAAACATAATCATTTATCCAAGTTGGAAAGTAGAATGTAAATAGAGTGATTTAATGTGGTTTCATGATTCAAAGGCATACTCAAATGAGTAACAATGTTTTGATTTCATCAAGAATCATAAAAATAACTTCAAGTACAACATATACTACAAAAATTTAAACCTCAAAATATACTTATAGCCACTTAAGGTAAGGCTACCTTCAAATTGGTAAGAGAAAATAAGAATATAGTGTTATATGGTTTTTTTATTGATCACGAATAAGGGTCACAGGGGTAATCAATGATGGAGTGAGACCATGGAGAACCAAGGAAGGTTTCCAAACACATAATGATAGTCAACCACCTTACCAATGCTTACCTATAATTGTACAAGGTTTGGTTTTTCTCATACAGTCATATATACGAAAGATGCAGACTCAAGGTTATTTATTTAGAGAGATAACATAGGATGAAATTATATATAAACTAAGTGACTATTTATCTATTAATAAGGTGATAGTATAGGTGGATTTATGAAAGGTGACTGTGTGATGCCTAATGACCTTATTTGAGGTTAAAAACTACTAGAAGAAGGGTGAGAGATGGTTGTATAATGTTTTATAGGAATATTAAGAAATAAATTAGTGTTAATTTAGTATTATAATATTTAATTTTACATGAAATCACCCCCCACATACATCAACACAGTCAAGTGCATGTTCAGTCAACACATAAGATATAATTTGAGAGAGATTGGTGCCTTTTAGGCACATATAGGTGGAATCAATACTTGAAAAATAGTGCACATCATCATCATGACTTGAGGAATCTTCCATATCATTATCAAGACCATTACATAAGTGGAAGTGCCCACTATTTTGACATAGTCCCCTACTTGTCTCAAAATAGTCATGATGGAGTTAGAGAAAGATCTTATGGGTTTCAAGGTGTAATAGAGGTTTATAAGCTTATTAATTTTTTTTAAAATAATGAATATATTTTATTCAATCTTCATACACATTTTTAGAGGTGATAAAACTCCCTAATCTAAGTAAGACATGCCCAAGTATAGTAAAGCAAGCAAATGGGCCTATGGTTCTTTGGATATTTTTCTTGTTTTGTCACTTGTTAGAGATATATTCCACTAGAGAGAGAGGTTTATAATAAATTTAAAATGCTATTTAATTTTTAAAATATAAATGAGTATGGGAAGATAGGCAAAACCAGAGATCTAGGGTTACACAAGTCATGTATGCAACAAACCCCACAGGTAGTCCCAAAAATAACAAGGTTAAATGAATATTCAAAAGAAAATAAAAGTAATGGTGATGTAAAATAACATGTAATAAGTTTTATTTTATCCCCTACATCATTCTACATGTAATAAATAACTTAAAACTTAGTTTTAGGCTAAAACTCAATTTTAGGCCTAAAAGGCCTATAACACCAAAAGATAGCTTCAAGTCGTATCAAGAAAGATGACTCATTTATATTGATATAATTATATGGTAAAGGAACAATGAATATTATTTAAATAAATGATAATAAATGGATCAGGTAGTTTGAGTCTAAGGAGGAAATTTGAATTATGCAATTCCAAACACCTATTCGAACCACCTGATCAAAGGCTCATATCTTTCACCACATGAAGAGTTTGTAAAAATTATCTTATAATTCTTTGAGGATCCGTATTAAATTATAATTAATGAACAATTTTTTTTTAGGGTATGTAATTTTTTAAAAATCGCTAAGAGCATAAGCATGTCTAGAATGCTTACAAACCCTATAGGGAAATTTCTCTACGTAGGTATCTTTTGATACCTTGTTCATGGGAACACAATATTATCAAGGAACTTAAGGGGGTATGTATAATATATATTCGTGTAAATAATTTGTTTTATTCTTATGCTTTATGAACCATCATTAATAAATTTTAGCTCTAAAACCCTCCCAAACCCTCATAATAACCAATTTTGAGAAATTTTGTTTTTCTTGCCATAAAAACCTCATGGATTAACCTAAAACCTATTAAAACATTAATTAGACTAGAGAGGATTAAAAAAAATCTAATTTTTTGTATGAATTCATATGGATCAAGGAAGAAATCAAAATTTTAAGGGAAAAAAGCATAAAAGATGAGGTGCAAGGTAGTTTTCATGAAATCCAATCCATGAAGGTTTAATACTGAGACTTTTTTTTCATACTAAAATAATAATTTGGTCATATATTTTCTTTTAATTTACCTTACTATATCATTCATAATAACCACTCTATAGGAAAATGAGGCAAAATTGACTTAATTAACCATGGTGACCGAGTTACCAGAGTTTTTTCATCAAGAGCACCTATCTCATGGTGTGATGAGTTGTTAAAAATATAATAATCATTGTATTTTAGGTTTTATGGTTTTATTTTATGTTATAATGGATTTAATGTGAAATAAGTAGGCTACTAGGACTAATTGACCTAGTATGCCTATTTGATCAAATAATCAAAGATGAATTTGGCATTAAATTAATATCAAGGGGTTCACATCGAGTCTCTATGACACTTATATATTGTTAAATTTGATATATCATGAAATTTAAATTCTTCAATTCCCATTTCATGCAAGTAAACTTATTAGTGGAGTTTAGCTTGTCTTAAGGACCAATCACCTCAGTTGACTAGCATCATGAATTCTCCTTAGTTTTCATGAAAAGGAAGGATATTATCATAGTTTGATCTCATTTAAAGTGGATTTATCCACCAAATTATGTAATATAATTCATTTAAAGTTAATTTTTCAAGTCAAATATGAGCCCACCTTTCATTTCCAATGCAAAAGAGAAGATCATGCAAAGACTTTCAACATGTAAACAATTCTTGAAGATTATTGTTCATAATTATATAAGGATATTTAATTAAGTTAAAGTCTAATTGACTTATACTTATTATGTATATGCCACATGGGATATATCTTATCTTTTACTATATATTGATACTTTGAATCCATTTTTTATATCCCTTAGGATAGTATAGAGAGACTATACAAAAATTATAACTTGCATCACAAATCAGTAAATAGAGTTTCTTCATAGATCAATTTATGGTTGTAGTGTGTAATTTTGATGTTTTATTTTCATATTAGTGTGATATATATTTCCTTTTACATGTCCTTTCCTCACCTACTACTGTGAATTCATCCTTTATAGGTCACTTTAAGAGTTAATAACATAAATTATGTTGAAGATTATTAGTGTGCAATGTCTTTAGAGGATTCATTCACACACATTCAATCTGAAAACCTTATATTAAATATTCATTTGAAACATTGATGTTTATGACTGATATGAGAAAGTTCTTTTGATAAAGTGTTCTATCTTGATCCATATGTGTGCCTAAGATTCAAAGTTTATAGAAGATCAACCACTATTTAGGTACATCACCATCATAGCATAGATTTCCATTATAGTTATTCCTTATTATTTTCATCCCAACATCAAATAGGTTTAGTAATTTATCCTAAATTCATATATTTATAGGAGATAACCTCATAACTATAGGTCTGATCTAGATATAGGTATCCCACAACCTTAGATCATTCCAATGTTAGTCTAAATATGAGTCAAATTTGAGTAGTGTAATTTCAATTGGGTTATATCTAGGTTGCTATAAAAAACCATTAAAATTCCTCCAACCATTCCTTTTCTAGAATGGATTTAGGAAGCTATAAATAAGAGTGAATCTAAACTAGTCTAAGAAATTAAAAAAAACTAAATATTAAAATACCATTTCTACAATCCAAAAGAGATATCACATAACTTAGTAGATTTATTAAGGGTTTATACAAAAATACTCTAGGAAGGAAAAGACAATATCCTAAAATTATACATGTGGATAATAAACATGTTGATTTATTAGTAGGAAAGTTATTTCTACCTAAATATGTGGATCCTATAATCCTTATATTTATATGACCATACAAAGAAAAGAGATACCCAATGTACTTGTAGACCTAGGAGTTTCCATCAATGTGATCATAATAGATACATTGAAAGCATTGTCCCTTATAGGAGTGAAACTTAATTCTACATTCCTACTAATGATAGACCAATCTATTTCCAAACCTAAAGAAACAATAGTGGATGTCTCTATGATGGTATAATCTTATGACTATCTCATATATTTCATGATACTCTAGCCTAAGACAAAAAAAATCAGATACATATTAATCTTATGGAGACCTTTTTTATCCATAGTTGCAACATTAATAGATTATAGGTTAAGATACATGACCATTTTAGATGGAATAAAAACAAAATGAATTTCTTTGTATCCTCCTAAAAAATCATATATAGACCTTTCAGATCATCAATGGGTTGATGAAATTGATAAATAATAATAGTATATCATCATTATCCATGGTAGTAGTTAGGAATCACATGAATGAGTTATAATAAGTAATGAATAATTTTGAAGATTCTAGTCTAGCTTTGGATTCTGGCAGTTTGGCTCTAAAGACCAACAATCTAATTTTAGAGTCTAATAGTGTAGCTCTGACATCTAGTAGTATAGATTTGGAGTCTATCATTATAACTCTAAGTATGATATAACCTCATATATGGAATAATAAACTAGCTCAACTACTCTTTATGGCACATATGATAATACACCCATTCAACAGAGCATTGTTAGGTGGACATAAAATAGTTAGATACATTTTAACAACCTTTGTTACCCATTAGAAAATACAATTTCATAAGGTAATTAATTTATCTAAATATATCAACACTAAATGTATGTTTCTACCACATACATACCCTCTAAACTCTCTGATGAGAAAAATTATGTAGGTCAACTCCATCTATCTAGAGACTAAGCAAATAATTGTCGATTCAAGAAAGAAAGAAATATAAATAGTTGTTTGAATGATGAATAAGAAACTAAGGTTTTTTATTTCCTAAGTAACCATACAATGTTATTTACATGGGATTATAGTGACATGAAGGGAATCCACCTGAGTGTGTGCACTCACCATATATATACTAAAAACACTAGACTTATTTGATAACCTCATAAGAGAATCAATCTAATATTAAGATATATAGTGAAAGAAGAGATAAAAAGTCTATTAAAAGTTGGATTAATTCATATTAGACAATCAGTGGGTCTCATCACTTTTTATAGCATTTAAAATTAAAATAAAATGGATAATATGAATAGACTATAGAGAAATTTTTAAATCCACCATGAGTGATTAATTTTACTTGCCTTTCATAAACCAAGTGTAAGATAATATATCTATGATGAAGTATTTATCATTTTTATATGGTTTTAGTGGTTAAAATAAGAGAAGGTTATCTCTAGAATACTAAGACAAGGAAAACTTTGCATGCCTTTAGGTAACATTTTCCTATAGTGTTACCCTTTGGCCTATGTAATACACCTACCACTTTTCAAACAATAGTCTTGTAAATATTTTTTTATTATTATAATTATTGTGTATAAGTATGTATAGGTGACTTTATTGTGAATGGTGGCTATTTTGATGAATATCTAAGTAACATACACAAATTATTAACCAAGTGTGATCAACATCAATTATTCTTGAGTCATGATTTTTTTTTAATAATGGCTGACTAAGGAATTATTTTAGGCTATCACATCTTAGCCCAAGGGAGACAAGTGGAACCTAAAAATATATAAGTAATTTCTAACTTGCCTACTCTTAAATATTAGAATAATGTTAAAAGTTTCTTTTGAATTTTAGGTTTCTATAGATGTTTTATAGGAGACTTCAAAAAAATAGTTACACTGATGTTTTCCTTGATTATCAAATATAGTGAGTTATTATGGATTGATAAATGTAAACAATATTTTTAATTGATAACATAGGAATTAATCTATTTTCCAATTCTAAGACATCCTAATTGGGAAAAGATATTTCACATTTTGAATCAATAACATAGAAATTAATCTTTTTTCCAATTCTAAGACATCCTAATTGGGAAAATATCTCTCACATTCATAAAAATTCCTCTAATAATGTTATGGGGGAAAATCTTAGACAAAAGGATGAAGAAGTGAAAATGTATGTTATCTAATATATCAATAATAATCTCACCCCCACTGAAATAAGCTATACAACTAATGAAAAATAATTCCTAGTTTTTATATAAGTAATGAATAAATTCTATCACTATATACAAGATCTTTGTCTACACACACCACTCGGCCATAAGATACTTAATGAGTAAACTAGTGATAGGAGGTAGGACCATTATATGGTTACTAATTTCTTATGAGTTTGACATTATCATTATTGATAAACCTTAGAAATTTAATTTGGTTGTTGACTTTATATCAAGTTCGAATGTTTTAGGTGAAGAGGATCTAGTGGAAGACAACTTTTATAATGATTTTTTCATAGTTTTAACACACTCATCATAGTTTTATAAAATGGAAAACTAATTATCCATAGGTAAGTTTAATTTTCATTAAACCCATAAGTAAATGAAACACTTAATTTTAAATATTACTCATTTAAAATTTCCTAATAATGTTTTGTTTAAGTGTGGACTTGACCATGTGTTCCACAGGTTGTAAGGGAAGGCGAGACTTATGATATCATAAAGGCTTATCATGATGGACCTAGAAGAGGCCATTAATCAAACAAGGATTATCCATAATATCCTTGGGGATGATTATAATTATCCCTAAATTTATAGGAATCTAAATATTTATTTATGAAAATGCAACCCTTGTTAAAGGATGGGAAAACCTACATTGTCTAATGAAATGCCTTTCCATACTTGAGTGGTTCCAAGAC